>OMLP01040849.1:0-10199 GCA_900302685.1 Spondyliosoma cantharus | reverse complement strand
TTCTTCCCCTACACATGCAATAAAATAAAAGAAGATATAAGAAAAGGGCCATGGGGGAATTTAACAAGGACGACAGCAACACATACAAACAAACAGAAGAGGCAAAATGAATAAATGGAAAAAATAAAAATAAATATACAAACATACATATATATATACATATATATATACACATATAAATAATAATAAAAAAAACCAAATAAATAAAAAAATAATAATTTAAAAATAAATACATAAATAAAAAAATAAAAAAATAAATAAAAATAAAAAGGGGGGGGGTCTCACGTATACACATCAAGGCACATCAGAGCAGTTACATGAAGAAATTCACAGTCATAGGTCACAAAGTAGATGTACAGTAAACTTACAGAGTGTCTGGAGGTTGTAAGTCAAGGCCCTCTACATACAGAAGGAACGGCTGCCACAGTTCACTAAACCTAGATGCAGAACCTCTCTTCAAGTGTCGAATCCTTTCAAGTTTTGAAAACGCTAATATGTCCCTGATCCACAATGAATGTGATGGTGGGTGTTGTGATTTCCAGTGTCTCAAAATTAGCCGTCTAGCAATCAAACAAAGAAAAGCAACAAAGTCACGTTGGGGTTTTGATAATTTAGTGGGATCTGATAGGACACTGAATAGGGCCATGAGTGGACACGGCTCCATAGTTTTTTGAAAAACATCAGAAAGGGTGGAGAATATAGAAACCCAGTATGCATGTAGGGATGGGCAGGTCCAGAACATATGAATAAGATTACCATGATGTTGTCAGGAGCCTGATTTCTGAGGTGATGCTATTAATGCATGTCATGACTCTGTGTGTGTGTGTGTGTTTTGTAGGAGACAGGTGAACTGGCGTGAGGCTAAAGGGGAGGAGGAGATCAATATTTATCAGTCAGAAAGGAGGAGACGCACCATCCACTCGCTCCCCAAGGAGAGCAGGGTAAGTGAATTAACACACACACACACACACACACACTGTTGTATACGAACATTATTGTTCAAGAGGAATATCATTATTTTTCTCCCATAACCCACTTATTCGTGATAGAGATTTCCTGTTTCTCGTTGAATTATTATTCAGTTTCAGTACGCGTCATACTATCATCTCACTTTGTTGTCCCACATCCCTTTCCCACCGCAGGTCCACCTGACGTCAGAGTGTGTAGTCGACGAGGCGAGGAGGAGCCAGGGTAACCACGGCTATCAAACGCGCGCTGCCATGGAGGAGACGAGCCGCCAGAGCGCCGAGGCTGCCGATGACGACGAAAGCATCTCAGAGGTGGATATGATAATAATACGACTGCCTTGTTTTGCTAAGTGGTAAACACTTCTTGAAACTCGAAAACACAAACTTTGGCTTGAAAAAGTTGTCTTTGTTGTGTTTTTTTTTTTTTTTGTTTTTAAGATGTTTCGGAGTTGATTTCACTTCTTCAGACTTTGCCAGCATGTTAACCTTTTGCTGTCCATTGTTTTGCGTCTGGACTTTAGCATGGAACAATTATTGACTTCTAGTACTGAGAAATATAACATGAATATGAGCATGTAATACACGCAAATGATACGTTAGACTCCTCTTTATACTAGACTTTTCTCTTCCTGTGATATTTTTTGAAAAAATATCTGAAAAATGAACTTCATAGCGATTAAGCAGCCCAACAGTGAAATAGGTCTTTAAAAACTCTACGTCCACGTTCGGAACAAGAGTCCAACAATGGAAATATTTTATTCCTGGAGCACTGATCATACATCCACATACAGTCCATTTCTTCACTGATTCTGTGTGCTGACATAAAATAATGTGCGCTACCAGGGAGAGGTGGAGGTGCGGCAAATCAACGGCCATTCCTCAGAGGAGGAGAAGGAGGAGGAGGAAAAGGAGCCGTGGCCGGACGACCACAGTAGTTCAAGGTAAGATACATACGGCATATCACACACATTTATCATATCCACTATCTCATATGGATGCACGCGTGTTCTGTATGCAAATCAAAACTTACCGTCACATCTTTGCATTTAATCTTCTGCCTTCGCAGCGACTACTCCAGCGATTATTCCGACTGGACAGCAGATGCAGGGATCAACCTTGAACCGCCCAAGAAGAGTGTAAAGGTAAAAAAGAAAAGCAGAGGCTCCGAAGAGGATGAGGAGAAGAAGAGGGACGGGAAGAAGGAGAGAAAGAAGGAGAAAGCCGACAAAGACGGTGCGTTACCAAAGAAGAAGCAGCCAAAGGAGAAGAGGAAGGTTTGTCATCAGTAACTTTCATCCCCTCTTATTGTCACTGTGATTTAGAGTTATTACTTTTTACTTTTAAATGTGACAAAAGCTTTTTTTGCAATATTTTCTGTACATTTTTACACAAATGACAGTTTTTGCTATCAAGTACGTAAAAAATTAAGAGGAAAATGAATAGAACTTACAGCCAAGTGTAGGCGCTTACGTAAGTCTTGGATAAGAAAACAAATGTTACTTAATTTGAGAACGGTTTAAAAAGTATGGAATGATTTACTTTGTCGTGTGTCCTTTTTAGAGGACAGAGCTGCAGGAGCAGGGGCTCACGCTGGAGGAGTGGCTTCCCTCTGCCTGGATCACAGACACGGTCCCCCGCAGATGTCCTTACATACCCCAGATGGGAGACGAGGTACACGCCGCCTGTTTCTGTTACAGTGTCCTCACCACATGTGCCCCACATGTCTCCTCGGTCCAAAACACTGGCTCATGTTTTACATAGCAACAAGACTGAAACTCTGCACTAAATTTAGCTGCCCCTTGAGGCTGTGATGCCCATTACACACAAGAAAATAGGGGACACACTGACTGATTGCTGTCCCTAAAAGCAGCTGAAAAGTATGTAGCCACAAGTTTGCAAGAGTTGCATCGCAGAAATGTATACAAGATACAGTTCTTTGGTATATTTGATTTGATGTTTGTGTGTGTGTGTGTGTGTGTGTGTCGTGCAGGTATACTACTTCAGACAGGGCCATGAAGCCTATGTGGAGATGGCCAAACAGAAAAAGATTTACAGCATCAATCCTAAGAAGCAGCCCTGGCACAAGATGGAGCTCCGGGTAAGAAACAGAGTGACAAAGACGGATCGAAGGCTCACTGAACAGAGAGCCCGTGTACCTCCAGATTTATAATGTCTCTTTATTTGTGTACGCAACCAGTGAGGAGACGTCCCTCGTAAAAATCACAGCAGATGCATAAAAAAATAAATCAATAAAAACAGTCCTCATATAGCGGGAATACATTTGTACTGCAAGTAAAAATTACTCTCAACCTCTCTGATAGACAAAACATCAGACGCAAGATCCTGTCGATCCTTCAAGTGGTTGATAGTGACAAAGTGCATTTACTCAAGTACTTTTACTCCACTGCATTTATTTGACAACTTCAGTTACTAGTTACTTCTCCAATTTAGATAAATGATATACATTATTTCCAAATTAGCCAGAACATAAATGACCTTCTTTCAGTGATGACTAAAAAAAAAAAAAAAAGGACAGATAGTAATTCAAAGGAACCTGAATAATCATTCCCCGTTGCACACACGACACAGTCTTTAGCTTGAAAATCTGTCAGCGGTATTTCTTCTGCATCGCAGACACTTGTCTGGTTTCACTTTCATGTTTACTTGAATCTGTTTCCTTCCTAATAACCTAAGAAACCAAAGAAAACTGTCTGCAGAAGAGAAGGTTCCGTCACTGTTTATGAAACTGTCTCTAAAAGAGTGAAAAACAGACTTCTACCTCTTAAAAGTAACAGTTTACGGGATTTCTTCTCTATATGTGGAGGCAGAAAATAGCAATTTCTGTGCAGACAGCGGTCCGTAATGCATTGCAGGCACAATGTGCTTCTTTCTGAATGTATTGCCGGCAACGTGTGAAGTGCAGCCCTTTCTTCTATTCCTTTTTTTTTTCTGGTTGTTTGAACAAACAGGCCAAACGTCACTGAAGCATCACTTTTCACAGCTTGAAAAACTTACTGTGGCTTCGCTGGCACTCTCTCAGTGTGCAGAATAAACAACAGTGAAAAGGATACATTGTTTATCAATAGAAAATGAAAGGTAGTGCATTGATCGCAGGGCTCCAGGGTATGTGGATGATGTCTCCTGAGAAGAAATGATTCATTTCAATCATTCGTCCTTTCGTATGTGGCGTTCAGGAGCAGGAATTGATGAAGATAGTTGGCATCAAGTACGAGGTCGGCCTGCCCACGCTGTGCTGTCTGAAGCTTTCCTTTCTGGACCCTGACACCGGAAAACTGACCGGAGGATCCTTCTCTATGAAGTAAGCAATCCAGTGTGACATATCCTGTTCTCAAGAGCAGCCGTCCATTTTTCAACAATATGCAGAAATTCAGTGCTCACAGAGTGTGAAACTGTTCTCCTCAGTAATCCGTGTGCCTCCCTCCTCTGCTGAGTTTAAATATAACATTCCTTTCCCTAAATGAATTCTCATCTTGACACGAGACAAGACAGCACTCATAAAACATTAAATCCAGTTGACTGATGATACAAGAAGTGAGGACTGTTATGGGAACGGCAAAGTGCTTCTCCGAATTCCATGCGTTTGATCTATTTTGCACTTTCAACATGGTTGTTTTATTAATTCCTTTCGCTTTGTTGTAGTCTCTGACTTACACGTACATGTTTGTCTTGTCGCAGATACCACGACATGCCTGATGTCATCGACTTCCTGGTGCTGCGGCAGCAGTTTGACAATGCCAGAAAGAGACAGTGGGCTATAGGTCAGACAGTTTTTTTTCTTTATGCTCTCTTTGTGGTGCAGAATACCAACTATGTCGTTCCTTTTCATTATCAGTTCATCTAGTAATATGTTCACGATAAATCTATTCGTTGTTAAGCCCAAAGCGACCTCTCAATCCACTTATCTATTTATGTCACATACATTTTCCATCTCAATTTATGAAGTCAACTGTTGCGGTCTTATGAAGATTTAACTGTGATATGTGTGTGTGCAGGTGACAGGTTTCGGTCAGTGATTGACGACGCCTGGTGGTTTGGGACCATTGAGAGCCAGGAGCCCTACCAGTCTCAGTACCCTGACAGCCTGTTTCAGTGCTACAATGTCTGGTATGATCACAGTTTGGATTTACTCTGTTTTAATGCCGCACGGATCGATCAAAGCACTGCACAACCTCATTCCCACATGAAACATCTGTATTAGGGAGAGAACCGAGAGTTCCCAATTTCTCCACAACCGGCGTCAACGAATGACAAACTGCATACGCTGAGGTGACGGAAATGAAAACAAACATAGGACGCGTGTTGTTTATTTGCAGATTCCGAGGTAATGATGATATATTTCGCCGTAGGTGCAGCATTGCAGCCTAATGCAAAAGATGTATTCAACCAACGTGAAACAGCACACAAAATGTAACATGATGAAACTGTAAATGTGTCGATGAATACCAGAAAGCTTCTCAAGTCACTCGACCAGGTTCCAGCATGACATGAACCTTACGTGCTCATACACTATATATGGAGCCAACTCAACAAACATATACAGGGACGTTACAGAGGGAAAAAGGTTCAAGCTAATCTTTATTTGTTGCACAGCGAGCAGTAACACAATCATAATCGACAAAAAAATAACTTACATGAGGAATAACAAGTTATTCAACATCCCAATGGGAGCAGGGACTCAAATCTCTTAGTGAGAAAATCACACCTAAACTTTGAGAAATTTTACTTTGAAGTTATAGATCGATTGAAGGTTGGCTCCTACAAACCCTCTGACTGGGTTCCCACTACTCCCACTGCGTCTACTGTACAGTCGGTCTCGTTGTATCTTGTGAGGGTGTGAGTCCTGGGACTAAATGAGTTTGACATCTGACTCCTCCACACTGAAAGAATAAGAAATTGAGCCCATTTCATTAAAATGGTTTACATGTAACAGGGATTTGTCTGCAGACAAATAGCAGCTGACACGTTCCTCTCACAGCACTCATTAACTGCACAAACACCTCATGGTTGGAATCGCTCAAGAAACTTGATGAAGCTGGATGACAATTCGAATTACATATTTACAATGACGCCGACTGACGCCGCCCTTTGTTTTGCTATCGATGCACTTTGATCGTCACTGACATTCCACTTTGAATCATTAATAAGCATATTGTCTGTTTGAGTTAGTTGTTCGCGTCAGCACCGAGCGCTCGTGGTCGCTTTATTTTGAAACCCTTGTTTAGAGAATGGTATCCACTTTAGGTTGTGGGTGTTCGCAGTGTGTCACCTGTGCAAAAAAACACTTCACAAAACAAGGGTGTGAAAGGTGCGATGACTCATGTCAACACTGTTTTCTCATCCAGCTGGGACAATGGAGACACGGAGAAGATGAGTCCTTGGGATATGGAGCCCATCCCTGATGATGGTAGGTCGCTAAAATACAGCCACACTACAGCGCCCACACATTTTAACGTTCTGTCTCTTGCAAATTAAAACATAGGTTCTCGTACAATTGCTCCTTGTGCAGCCACGTTCCCGGAGGAGTTGGGCATGAGCGTCCCGCTGGTGGAGGCAGAGCAGAAGGAGCTGCTGTACGTCCCGCTGGAAGGCGAATGGGGCTGCCGCACACGCGCAGAAGAGTGCGACCGCATCATCAAAGCCATCGACCAGCTCTGCACACTCGGTATGACATCACCAAGCCACCGTGAAAAATAAACAATCCACTCATGTCGTGCGAGCAAGGATGTGTTGTCCCGCCACGAGGGCTCGTTTCCCGTAAGGCGGCGCGACTCTCGACACAACGTGAGTCACGGCTCTGAGCTCATCAGCGCGAGTCCTGCAGAGCCACAGATCACTCGCTAAAAGAAATTAGCTGTGAACACATTGAGCCGCATATTGAGGTGCTTGCTAGAATTCCCGTTAAGTGATGTAATGGCATATTAGGTGCAGGCTTTGTATTGCTGCAATCCTCCCAGAGGAAAGCTGATCCGAGGGCTCCCTCTACTGACAGTTTGGGGATCGGACGCAGACGAACGCCAGCAGAAAGCACACTTTAATCCTTCTGGATTTCTTCCTGTTACTCCTACGCTTCATGCTGCAGCTGGCTTACAGCACGGGATTTGTTTTAACTCTTGCAGGCATATCTAAATTTAGGTAAGAGTGTTCAGAGTAAGTAGGACAATCTTTAGGAAAGGGGAAAAGGTATTATTCAACATATGCAGGATATTTTATTTTGAAGGAGACACGTATCAAACAGAAAAGATATCCACCTTTTTCTGTTACATTGTTTCTCGTACTAATCTTTTCCTCCTGTGTGTTTGTCATCCCTCCCCACCCTTAGATGTGGCGGCGCCATTTTCCTTTCCGGTGGACCTACAAGCTTACCCCACGTACTGCACAGTAGTGGCCTACGTCACCGACCTCAGCACCATACGCCAAAGGCTGGTGAACCGCTTCTACAGGTACCTCACGTCAGGTTGTGTTGGCAGAAGAAACAGACTGTGTGTGTGTGTGTGAGAGAGAATCACATTTGTATTTTCCTCCTCAGACGACTGTCCTCTCTGATGTGGGAGGTTCGTTACATCGAACACAACACCCAGACGTTCAATGAGCCCGGATCGTTCATCGTCACTACGGCCAAGTTCGTCTCGGACCTCATTTTGCAATTCGTTAAGTGAGTATGAAGAGCCCGTGTGTTGTTGTAGAGGAAAAAACAACTGCTCAGAGGCTGTAAACAAAATGTTAATCAGCCAGTCCAGGTTTTTTTTTATGCTGAACTCCTAAGTCCTAAAACAAGCTTCTGCTCTCTCCTTCTGTCGTCGTCTTCAGGGACCAAAGTCTGACAGACATCATGCCGCTCTACAGGACTATGAAGAAGACAACCTTCTCTGACTCTGAAGATGAGGTGCGTTCACACAGCTGCATGCTCACACTTGCAGTTTACCTGAAAATTGTCACGAACAATTTTTCCAGGATGTTATTCATGCAATATTTTTTTCTTCTCAATTCCAAAATGTTGTAAATCATGGCACAGAAAGCTGACATTATTAGTAGTCGTTCTATTTTTAAAATGCTCCTGTTGTTATTAAAGAGAAACTTTTTTACGATGTGGGAAGCATATGCAAATAAACAATGGCTAACTTCCCTCCATTTTGCCGCCACTGGACGATATGAAACACCGGCTCTTGGGCTGTTTACAGATTATAACTTCTGCATTTTAGTATGCGGGCCTCCATAGACACAGAGTACGGAAGTCAAATCAAAACAGAAGGAAGAAACTGAGATCGATGTGTGAAAGGAGGCGGCGCTGATCAAATATGAAACAAGATTCTGTTACCACACTGCCTATTTCTTGACAACCATCGCTTGAAACCGGATGAGCCAAAACCCAGCCTGACCAACTCTCAGTACGTCCCCCACCAAGAATAACGTTCAGACTATAGTCCTGCGTGGCTCAGTCCATTCGAGTATTTGTAGGTGTGTCTACCTTCTGAGCAAAAAGGAAATACCACAGCCACTTGTCTGATTAAATAAGTGTTTGCGTCTTTCTCTGCTGCACCGACGGCCCAGTTTTTATAGAATAAAATAAACCACCTACCAGTGAATTGCGTCTGCTCGTTACACCTGAAAGGCAGTAGGGAGTTGAAATAATGAAATATTCAATTGCAGAGCAGACTGTAGAAACAAAACACGTTACCTTGATTTAATTTCCTTTTTCCTATATATTTAGGAGGAGGAGGAGGAGGAGGATGACGAAGATACTAACACTCCTGGAACGTCCACACGAAAACACAAGGTAAAACATCCAACAGCAACAGAGTTTTCCCAAACATGCTGCTGTCCACGAGGGAGTGTCTTTACTTGTGTCAACTTGCATTTTTTGCATGTAGGGTCGTCAGCCCATGCGTCGGCAACTGCGAACCCGTCCCCCTTCGTACGACCCTCAGGCGTGGAGGGTGCGCTGCAAGGAGCTGCTGGATCTCCTCTTTCAGTGTGAAGACTCGGAGCCCTTCAGAGAACCTGTGGACCTGCAGGAATACCCGGTACCTAAGCATAAAACTCTTGCTTTCTTTATTATCCAGCATTGTGTGCATGTGAACTCTACCTTCCTCAGAAATATTAGGCTCGAATGAATTAGCATTTTCAGTTACCGTTTTTTTTTGGGGGGTCCTGGAATTTTACTATGCAGTTCAGTCCGGGGCACAAGTGGCTACGATTCAATTACACAAAGAGCGGTGGTTTTGAAGCGAAGCGATTCTTCAGGCCTCTTCATTCGGCGTCTGTAATGAAGACCAAAGCTAATGGAAAAGTTGTGAATTGGAGAAACAATGTGAAGTCTCACGGTTTCAATGGGCTGCGATTCTCTTTGTTAACAGGAAACTGGAATTCTTTTGCTTCTGTCGCTTCAGTTTTTTTTTCCCCCTCAGTCCATTCAAAGTGAAACCCCGAATTCTCCAGATCTCTCACGTCTTTACCCTCTCTTCCTCTCCTCTGCTACTTATTGTGTTCTCATCTTTTGAAATGTGTAATTGAAATGTGCCAACTTCCCTCCGCCTCTCCCAGGACTACCTGCAAATAGTCGAGTCGCCAATGGACTTTGGCACCGTTCTCAACACGCTAACAGAAGGAAAGTACCAGTCGCCCATTGAGCTCTGTAAAGACGTCCGGCTCATTTTCAGCAATTCCAAAGCTTACACACCCAGTAAAAAGTCTCGGGTGAGGCACAAACACACACACACACACACACTCTTTTACTTGTATAGTTGTGAGGACCCTAAGAACAGGGTTCATTAAGCTTAATATACATCAGAGCACTCTCATATTTTCCTGCTGTGATCATGTCATCGTCCTGTCTTGTGTCTCCAGATCTACAGCATGAGTCTGAGGCTCTCTGCGCTCTTCGAGGAGCATGTCGGCTCCATCCTGGCCGACTACAAGGCCATCCACGGCCTGACTGACCGACTGACCAGACAGGGCGCTGACAGACAAACACGACACACTACGGACAGACAGACGCGGCACGCCATGAAGAGGAGGAGGAGGAGGAGCGAATCTCCGACCAGCAGCACCGCATCCAGGTAGGAAAAAAAAAACAGACATTTCATTTCTGGTTTTTGGTGTCTCTCACTGTGCATTAGGTGTGATTTTCTTGTTTCCTCTTGCGCTGCCTCTAGCCCAGAGAGGAAGAGACGTGTATCATCAAGAGTGACCGGAAAAAGAGAGCCGTCACCA
>OMLP01040848.1:0-18002 GCA_900302685.1 Spondyliosoma cantharus | reverse complement strand
TTAAATGTAAATACTAACATATAACTTTGTAAATTTCACAACTTTAGCAAACAACAATTTATATTTGCATTATAAGTCATAAAAATGGTTTGTTAAACATATTTGTGGTTTTCACAGTAAAAAAATCAAACTTTTTCCTACTCAGATTTGATGTTTTTTTTGTGATTTTAGGTCCATTGTGTTAATACAGTATGTCAAAATGAAAAAATAACAGTCACACATGTAAGGTTGTGCTGAAAATAATGACACCAAACAAGGTAAGGTAAATAGTTTTTAAGGTGAAATATAATGGTAAAGTCAAAAATAGTCAAAAAACAATCATAGCCAAAACCAATTATAGCCCAGACGTCTCACCTTCAAACACAGCCTCATTTGGCCATCCATGAAAAAGCTACTTAACCTCCCACTTTTCTACAGGAATACATACTTCCTACGGGCAATGCACTTGTAGATGAAATTGTAACTTTTGGCATTAAAAAGTAAATCTTCACTCCTGTTTATCAACCTGACTGCAGCAGTTATCTGCAGAGATCACATCCATTTTCGGTGTTTATGTAACATTACTTTAATGTTGACTCTCTACTGGAGCTGGCAGGGAAATGTACTTTACTGCATGGAAAACATTACAGAGACGAAGGGAAAAAAGAATAAGGCAAACACTGTGTGAGTTACAAAAAGAAACGTGAACTTTTTTGTGGAACGATGTATCAGGTTTGGTGTCACACAGGTGGACCACAATGATCCTGTTGTCAAACTGGCTTCACTGTTGATGTAATCACCATTTAACAAGCGCCACTGCTGATTGAAATCTATCTGATGTGAATCAGGCACAGACTTCCCTATCCCGACGGTAGTGAGAGGCAACCAGATGAAAAGTACCTTCATTCAAGTCACCTTCATTAAAACATGGGTTTGAACATTGTTGAAGACATTTGGGAAAATGTTAGTACACAACTCAACAAAATATCTAAGAAAGGATGAGTTGTTTTTAGACATTTTTATGCAGAATGTCTACATACTATATCTTAAAGTAATTTTTTGGAAGCAGTTATGTAGAATGTAGAATATTACATGTTTGTTGTTTTAAGTGTGATTAACAGGTTGAAAGGGTTGCGAGTTAGTTAACAAATTGTCCCCAATCAGTTGATTTAAAGTTGTCATTCATATACAGGACTGATCACTCCAACTGCCATTACTGCTGTTTACCTACGAGAGCCACACCTGCAGTATGTCAACAAACAGCAGGGCTTTTCTTTAATAATAAAACCACAGAGACCAAACACATAGTTATATAATCATAACCAGCCCTGCTGACATAAACCGAAATAGTATTTGATAATGAAGATGTACATTCGCACTTTTTAACTTCTGTAAATCTGCTCCTCAGATGCTCGGGATGCAGTGACAGATTGCATGGTTCAATGGGTCTGCTTCATCAGAAAGATCATAAGAAAAAGACAAAGGCCTGGATAAACTGGATAGATATGGTTCACATGAGGTCAGTTTTTGGAACAGGTTAAGATCAATGTACAGCCTGAGAGTGCTGCCAGGGAACACAACTTCATCAGTGTATCAGATCTAAAGATCTGAAGATTCTTGCATGTGGGTGTTGCGAACATGCTGAGCTACATGCCGAAGTATCCTTGAGCAAGATACTGAACCCCAAAACTGCTCCTGATGTGCAGTTGGCACTAGCCTCTGCCATCAGTAAGGGTCCTGCAATGAGCTGGCGACTCATTCAGGGTTTTCCGATTTTTTTTTTCCACTAACCCATTAGACTGTGGGTAGTGAGGACTCGACGTTGTGTGTACAAAGTTCCATTCTGCAGCAAAGTGCTTAAAACTGCTGTTGGAAAATTGTGGTCCATTGTCCGTAAACACTTCATTTGGCACACCATGTCTGGAGAATATGTCTTTCATGGATGTTATCACAGCCTCCGCTGTAGTGGTGTGCAGTCTACAGACTTCTGGATACAGGGAATAGTAGTCTGTCACTACTATTAGTCTTTCCCTGCACAAACAAACAGATCAGCGCCCACCTTCTGATATGGCCTGTCAGGGACCGGGTGCGGCTTAAGAGGCTCAGCTGGATTACTTGCTTGATATCTCAGGCATGTTGGGCAATTTGATACTTCGTTTGCAACATCCTGATTGATGCGTGGCCAGTACATCACCTCACGTGCTCTCTTCCTGCACTTTTCAATCCGGAGATGCCCCGCGTGTATCTTCTTGAGCATTTCTTTTCTCAAACTTTTGGGGATTACAATCGTGCTGCCTTTGTATATGGTGTCTTCCACGACTGACAATTCTGCCCTACAGTTCCAGTATTCTGTAATGTCAGGCGAACAATCTTGCTTAGTGATAGGCCATCCCTCTATGATAACTTTGCGCAGTCCTTTCAAACTTTCATCTTTGTTTGTCTCTGACTTTATTTGTTCCATCTTCTCATCTGCGACGGGCATTGCACTTGTTATCATGTCCACATACGCGTCCACATCATCAGCCGTACTGGTGCTTGTCGGCTCCTTTGGGTCAACAGCTCTTGACAATGTGTCTGCAGTATACATCTGCTTTCCTGGCGTATACGTCACAGTCAGTGAGTAGCGTTGCAGCCGTATCATCATTCGTTGGATTCTTAGTGGACAGTCATTCAATGGCTTTTGAAACAATGCAATCAGTGGCTTATGGTCTGTTTCAACAGCGATTTCTTGTCCTGACAAACTGGTGGAATCGTTCACAGGCATACATTATGCTTAACAGCTCTTTCTCGATTTGTGCATAACGCGTCTCCGCATCCGACATTGAACGGGAAGCGTTTGCGATCGGTTGCCAGGCTTCATACTTTTGCAATAGTACCGCCCCACGCCCACTCTGTGATGCGTCAGACAAGATCTTGATGGACCTCACCGGGTCATAAAACCTCAGCACAGGTTCCAGTGTGAGCTGTGTCTTCAAGTCTCTCCATGACTTTTCATGTTCATGACTCCACTGCCTGTTTTCTTTTCTGTCAGTTGTCTCAGGGGTGCCATGCGTTCAGAGAGATTTGGTATGAATTTTCCCATGTAGTTTATCATCCCATTGAATCTCTGTACGTCCTTCTTACACTGCGGCCTTGGCATATTCTCAATGGCTGACACCTTTCTGGGATCCGGCCTAATGCCCTCACTGCTCAGAATGTCTCCCACAAATGTCAGTTCTGTCACTCCTAGCTGGCACTTCTCTCTGTTCAGCTTCAAGTTGACTTTTCTTGTTGCTTCGAGAACATTTTTCAGCCTCTCATCATGTTCCGCTTTAGTACTTCCCCATACTATGATGTCATCCATCGATGTGTCTACTCCATCCAGGTGTTCATAAATCATATGGATTGTCTTATGGTATACCTCTGGTGTGGATGCTATCCCAAAAGGTGACCTAAGGAATCGATATCTCCCAAATGGACTGTTGAATGTGCACAGTTTTGAGCTTGCATCGTCCAATTTCAGTTGCCAAAATCCAGACGATGCATCCAACTTGCTGAAGTATTTTGCATTTGCAAACTGTGACATGATCTCCTCTCTGGTGGGAAGTTTGAAATGTTCCCTCTTGATTGCTCTGTTCAAATTTCTTGGATCCATACAAACTCTAGGTTTTCCATTCTTTTTATTCACTATAACGAGTGAACTCACCCAGTCAGTTGGCTCGTCGATCTTTTCAATCAACTTCAATCTTTCCATCCTGTCCAACTCGGCTTTCATCGGTTTTTGTAGAGCAAATGGCACCTTACGACACGGATTGATGACCGGTGGCACATTTTCATCCACTCTGATTGTGTGTTCTCCAGGCAAGCATTCAAGACCCTGGAATAAGTCACTGTACTCCTTCATGAGTTCATCATAGTCCACATCTTCTTCGCTGTCCACTACCAGCACTCTCTTTACCAAGTTCAGTCTCTCACACTGGCTGCCTCAATTCTGTTTCACCTGCGATTCTGTGATCATAACAGCAGGTGAGGAGGAAGCTTGTTGTAAATTATGAGTACGATCAAAACCATTGTGCACCCAACAACATTGCAACAACCATGTGCATCTACAAAACAATGGTATAAGTTGCCTATAATCAATAGAAGAGGCTGCATCACAATCAGGGTTTTGACAGGAGGGATTTAGCAAAAGAGAGCATCTGTCTCTCTGCAGAGCATGTGTGATTGACACAGGAGGGATAAAGTGAGGGCAGGTTGTCCACTAGTTAATCAATTGTGGATGGCATTCTCTCAGACTGATCTGAAAATAAAATATAAGATGCTAAAATAGGTTGCCATATATACCTGGGCGGACATCAACATGCCTGGGCAGACCGCCCATGTAGAGTGTATCTGCGGGAAACACTGACATCTGTACTTATTCAGCTCCATTATCTATTATTAGCAAGGCATACAGTGAAAACAAGTTAAAAGAGACTTCAAAAAGTATTTCGCCACTGTAAAGCTGGCCCTTGCACAAAACTGGGTTTTCTATGCAGTAGAAAGATCAAATATTTTTAAATTGGTGCTAAATGGCCAGAAAAAAACAGAATAAAACTGTGGTAAGTCTTGTGCTCAAAAGGTTGAAAACCTACAACAACCAACCAATAAAGACTTCCACTAACGGGTGACAGTTTTGAAACAGGACACAGCACAATGGCCTGCTGCTAACAAATAATATGGTATTACATTACACTAAACAGTACACTTGTATGTATTTGAAAAGTATTTGAGGAGAGAAATGGACAATGAACAGGATCATGGTTCATTTTTGATCAGCACTGTCTTGTTGTACAGCTTGATTAGAGTATTTTCAGTTCCAGTTCACTATCCTTCCCTTGTACAGATAAACAGAAACTAAGGCATGTTTTTGAAATACGTTTAAGGTGAGAAACAGACAGTGTAGCAACAGGATCTTGGTTTATAATTTTGCAGCACTGCCTGGTTTTGACAGTTTAACAAGATAGCCCTCACTTGATCCAAGAGAGCAGGACAGACCGGCATCTCTCTCTTGAATTGACTATGCTCTTTGTGTCTGTGGATACGGGCATACAAAATGTCGAACAGTAGTGGATACAACAGCCCGAAAATCCTGGAAAGGTATGAACTTAAACATGTTTGTTTGGTACAGACCTCAACACAGACATGTCACAAAATTATGAGTTGAATAGTTCATCAGTGAAAATGCAAATTTTATCCAATAAATTATTCGCACTTGTCATAAATCACATTGCAATCTTAATGTCTGTCAAAAATAATCATCACATTTTTCCTATAGCCCTACATTTTGTCCATCTTGCAATGTATACATAGTTTCTTAGTTTAGTATCTTTTCATCTGAGGAATCGGTTGCTACTTTCAAATTAAAAGCCCCCCGCTAAGAACCCAGTTCTAAACTCCAATGGGGTGCAATGTAAAGTCTTCAATAGGATTCATACCAAGTGGTTGTCAAATCATGTAACAGCATGACAACACCTGACCAACAGTCCATTCCATACCAGTTAATGCAGTGATTGTGCAGGTGGACAAGATTTGCAAAAGAGTCACTCAATTGTTTATGTGTACAACTGAGTGATACAACACAAAAGCTTTCAGGATGGACTTTTCTAATTGTGCACAGTTTTCCCTGTTCACCAAGTCTCACCTTTCTCTATGATGGCAGGCTTCGAGCGTGACCGTTGGGAAAGCTACAGACACTTGGTTTTCAGCTGTGGTCTAGCGTGTTGCTAGTTTCTTTGCCTCAAAGAAACTAGGCGGTACGTGTTGTACCACCTAGTTTCTTTGAGGCTACTGTTACCACTAAAGTGATCTTTACTGTTAAATACAAAGATTTTTAACATTGATGTTGTTGCTGTTTTCACGATCCATCATGGTACGATAATGTCCAACATTGCTGCTGCTGCTGTTGTGAGAGAGAAAACAGTGTGTCTCAGGGTTGCATTGAACTGTCTGGTACAAAAGCACTGTTTGTCTGTGACTGTGTGTGTGTGTGTGTGTGTGTGTTGCATTGAACTGAACTGTCTGGTACAAAAGCACTGTTTGTCTGTGACACTACTGTCTCTGAGTCCGTCTGTCTGTCTGCATGCATAATGTTGTACTTATGCACTATACAACATGTTAAATGCAAAACACACCACACAACTCAGTGAATATATTTAGAGCTGTTTCAGGTGGCCACATTGTTTTTTATATATTCATGTATCTAAAAGAGCCTGCCTCTGCAGCACATAGCCACTGCTTAGGTCGAAACCGTATTTCAGGGCCAATTTGTCTACAAACATACAGTCTCTTCAATACATCCACACTTGTCTTTGACTAGGCCCATACACGGCATAGTTTGCAGTTTATTATTTAGCCTGGAGTTTAATAAACAGAGCTCTTGTGTCTGTCGTCCTTCAATCCTAGTGATGAGAAAACAGTTTCTTTTTGTTAACAGATGTCATGGAAAAAAAATATAAAAAGTGGTATTGACGCTTTCAAGACACACTAAACCAAATAAAGAGAGACAGCTGAGGACAAGTGGAATAAATATTGCTTACTGCTTTGTTTTTAACCAACTTTCACTTTAAAATATTGAATTTTCAACCAGATTACATCTTCAGGCACCCAGCATTTCATGCGTTTCTCATTCTCAGTATTACTTTTAATAATCAAAAGAAGAATGAGTAACTTTTCAGATTAGGTTCTTTTAGGGGGAAACAGAATATACTGTGAGAAAGAATTAATAATTTATCTATAAAAATACGTTAATGACAGTCTTGCTCTGATGTTTAGTGTCGTTCAGGGCTCTCTATTCTGATCTTTTTGTTAAATCTTATTATTGTCTACTTTTTAGTCTCATAAAGCAACAAAATGTATAAATAAACTGTACATCTCATGGTTAAAATAAGTAAACTGATGTTCTTGGTTTAAATAAACAATTTCCAGTTGTAGAAAATTGTATCTAGCTTAAGTGCCAATATCTCAGTTTGTGCATCTGAACTTTAGGTTGTTTATGTCTCAGTGTCAAGTGCTAAAAAAAATACTTTGGGAATCCATCTGATTCAATACTCAGACATTGTACTGTACTAGTGTTGAACATTTTCAAATGAAACCCACCAATATTGGGAAAACAAACAAAATCTGAAAAACACTGTGCCTCAAAATACCTCAATAGTGCAGTTATTATTTCTCTTATCTGACAAACTTGATTGGTCAGTTGTTATAGAGGAGCAATTGATCAAGTTGAACTTACTGTGGAAGCTTTTTTGGGCTGCTCTGCTCACAATTTCACCTGCTGACTGATTGACTGACTAATTTCTCTCTTTTGTTCCAGCTCTATGATAAGATCAACACTAAGTCGTCCCCACAGATCAGAAACCCCCCCAGTGATGCCGTGCAGAGAGCCAAAGAGGTGAATAAACACAAAAACACATTTTCTCTTTTCCACAATCACACACTGACTTTCCATACATACAACAAATATATATGCATCTGTGTTAACACAAGCATATGCACAATGCATGCCATGTTTGTCGTGTTCCTCTTCATGTGATGTGTGTATTAACAAAGAATTGAAAATGTTATAAAGATGACAGACTCAGTAGTTGCTGGCCTCTCTCTTGACTGCCTTCACCTCACACTTCTGTCAGTGCTCAAGTTGTATTAATCCTTCTGGCCTCTTACTCACCGAAGTTCCTTCTGCTCACCTGCTCTGTTCAGTAAGGGGTTCTCAGTGTGGGGTCTGGGTACAACCAGAAGCCCCCGAGATGGATGGCCATGGGGAATACTTCAACTATAACGCTAAACCTCCGAGATAATCTTGATTTCGAAAATGTATACTACTGTATACAGTACTGGGTACAGTACAATTTAAGGGTCTATTTGATGAAAACCTATAAGACATCCAGACCTCACACTAATAATATATTATAACTAGAGTGTTTTTTTTAAGTGAATATAGCTCTCTAGAACAGTGGACAGGTGATCATGAATTGCTCTTTTCTGAAATACCATTAATATCAGTTTAATGTAATCCTGACCCTGAGTCCCAATATTACATTTGATGGAAGTCACCAGTAAAAATCTGTTTAGTCATTTTCTTAAATATACTGACCAAACTTGTGAGTTTTTTTTGCTTTTAAGGAGGTCCACAGTCCAATAGGACTGGATCTGGATTATACTTGACACAAGGGGTTAATGGCAGTCCAGTCATGGATTACTAAACTGTAGGTTGTGATTGTTAATTCAGTGTTCCATTTAAGATGGTGATGGCACTACAGCAGCTCTTGCATTCTTTCATTTACTTTGTGATATAGAGGAAAAATGTCAAGGTAGGCCTGTCTCTGTCTTCTTTTATTTACTGTGATGGAGAGAGGAGGCCGTAGCAAGCAGTAGGTTTGTTGTGGAGGTAGCTGTGATATACAACAGAGCCAATGTGATGTCACCTATTGGTTTGTCGACTACTGTTCAGAAGCCTCAAAAGCCTCAAGTATGGTATTAGAGCTGTTGCAATCGTGTTTATTTGGAGCCAGAAGTGACCATATGTCAATGATAGGATGGATACGCATTACCACACCTGTATCCTAATTGGATCTGACTGAGAACCCAAGCACATACCATGGTAGCGACTTGTCAAGGTAGCCACATCCTTGATACTATAAACTCATTGGGAATCTTCTTACTAAGGTCATATATTAAGTAAGAGGCAGGGTCATTTTATTATAAGCTTACACGTCTTTTTGAAACCATTAGATGCCCCCTGCTGGCAATTATAAAGAATGCAGATGTGATGCACTTCTTTATAGGCTTTTACGTTTAGGGAATCCAGACCTGATATTGACATCTATCCTGTGAGTGATCAATCTCAATCAATCAAAAGTGGACAGTTTCAAGCTCGTCAGTTCACACCTGGCATTGTGACCTTTTGCCATCAAATTTCATTTTTATATATTCTCTTTATGCAATTTAATACTTACAACAGTGGGCCAAACGAAAACAATGTCTTTTGCACAAAGTTAGAAATATCTTGTATGGCATTGCTGAATTTACAAGACGGCCCATATAGTTGTATATATATATGTTGTAGAAAGTATTTCACAAAGCTTATAATGTTTCTCCTAACTCCAAAATTGAGCAGTTGAGTCTTTGGACTTCATTCCCTGGTGACAAAGGAGTAGCCTATATTGGTTAATGTATACTGTATACTGTAAATTCAACATGTTTACCATCAATAAAATGTTGTTTCATAAATGAAATTTGAAAGATGAAATCAGTTGAAACAGTGTGTTCAAACAGCTGTTAAATGTAGACAGGTAAGAGGCACTTCAGACACCGAAGCAGACAGGCTGGTACAACGATGCTGCCACAAACGAACAGCATCTTACTGTATTGTATTTAATGCCTTGTGTCACAGAGGATGTCAGTAGGCAGTTTTTTATTGTGACCCAGGACACATGTGCGCATGTGTAAAAGAATGTGGTCACAAGTAGCCCAGCCCACCTCTGAATGTGGTCTGACTGATCTGAAATGCATCTCACAGGCATTCACATCTGTACTTACAGCTCAGATCGCTCAGGATGGATGTTAATACCAAATATGAAGCGGGTCTATCACTGTCCACTTTGATTTCTTTGGCGTGCAGCGATACCACCTTGAGGAAGCCCACACAAACGTGTGGAAAGGGTGTCCAGACCTTCTTGTTTTGAGGCATTTGGCTAACTGAGCCACTGTGCTGCTCAGTTTGGTTTACAGCTAAACTGAAATGATATTGACTGAAAGAAAGAGAGGGATTGTGTTATTCATTTATTTATGTTCAGTTACTGAGTCCTCTGTAATCTTCCTATCAAACTTTAGTGATCTCTTGAGGGTTACTTGTTCATGATCTCACTCACTGTGACACAGGCCCATTGTTAGAGCTGCTGAAACCAAAGCCTACTTAATAACATCTTTTTTGATAAAGATTTCTGGCTTCTGTGTTTGATCTCCTCATTAGATGCTGCTGGATGAAGCAAACACATACACCCCATCAGTGCATTTGTGCTCTAACAGCATTTTCTGTTACGGAGAACTACATTATGATCTCGAGGGTCTTACCCTGGCAAGTTGAGTTCTCAAACACTCTTTGCTTTGGGTTCGTTTTTCTACCTGTCATTGCAGCTGGTGCTTCACAAGCAGTGGTGTGTATTGTGAATGTGTTTATGTGCCCTGTGCATACAGGCGGCTACACATAATGTTGTGTTTTATGTTGTGTGCTTGGTTGAGGGAGCAATTAAAAAGTATGAGCGGTGATGGAGTGGGTGAGAGCTGGCATCTTAAATCTTAGCACTTTTAGGACAGGGAAAGCCTTTTAGGGGAGCCAAGCTCTGTTTTATGTGGCTTTGGTGTATGTCAAAGAGACCTAGCTAATTAACACAGCTCTGGTAGACTGTGTCCAAGAGGTTCATGTCTGCTTATAGAGTCTGGTTAACATTTTCCTACTTAAATCAGTCTTGATGGATCAAGAGTGGAGCCACAACAGATGCAACACTGTCTGCGTGGCTGTGAGGGAGTACAACAGACTTTTCAAATCTTCTGTGTGTTGTATTAGTTTTCTGTCGTGTCTTCAGAGAGCCAGGCCCTACGGACATCTCAGCATCAGAAACACACTACACTCTTATAAGCAAACCATACTGTAATCATCTCAGACTAGAAAGTTTGTCCTGGTCAGTCTAAACTTCTAAAAGTGAAAAACAAAGGAATAAAAAAAAAAAATGGTGTCAGCCTTTAATATGTAGGGAAGTAATCTAATCATACCTGCTCCAGGACTGAACGGGCTACAGCTTTGTCTTCAACTTTTTGGAGTTTCCAGCAGCAAATGATGGGACAAATGAACACACATTCTGTGAAGTCGTTCTTCTGACTTTCTTAAGTTGTATTAGCTTTATTATCCGTTATTGTGGAAATAACATGAATGCGACAAAAAAGATTTGTTGTTTCAAGTGCCAATTGCTTTTTTTTTTTTTTTTTTTTTTTTAAAGCATATTTTTCTGACCTTTTGGCTTTATTGACAGGACAGTTGAAGAAATGACAGGAAACAGGTTGAGAGAGACGGGGAGTGACGTGCAGCAAAGGGCCCCAGGCCGGGACTCGAACCCGGGACCGCTGTATCAGACTGTACTTCAATCTGACTAAATAATGTGCATCCGTTATCATCTTGTACAATTCAAACAGAACCAGTGTGGGTAGTTTCTTTTCCCAAGGCCAGTGAGAGGTTGTAGCCTACTGGACAGTAACATATCTGTTTTGAGTTGATCACTGTATGTAAGCCTGTTGTTTCATTCTCTCCTGACTCTACACAGCATGGACGATTAAAGCATTTTTACCTACTTACACTGTTATTATATCCGTCACAGACTTACATACATGGCAGAACTAACACTTTAGTCAGCTATTTCTCACAAGTGTCTCACTTTAAAAAGTTGGTTTGGAAACAAGCACAACATAATAATACTACAGTTAAACCTTCTCCCTACAGTAGCCATAATGTAAATATACTCATATCAAATCAATAGGTAAAACATTCAGCTGACATTAGTTCATAAAAAGTCAATATGGTTTGTCTTGAAACTTCCAAACCCAACCAACAGAGCAGTGTGTGTATGTCATGGTCCACTCTTATAAAGTTGTTGGCTCGTGATTAATTATCACGTTATCTTGGGAAAACATTTGTTATTTCGTGATATTGGCACTTGTGATCTACAAAAACAAATACAATTTTAGTTGCTTTTACAGGAAAAAGGAGGAAATACTATGTTTGAATATTTCATGTTATATATTTCACCACATTATCAATGTGAAAAACTAAAAGAAGCCATTGATGATTTTTGTTGTCAGGTGTAAGTGGTTTTAATTCTAGAATCAAAACAAAAAGCAAGTCTCAAAAGTGTTGCCATTACCCAACTCTGTCATACAGCCGTTCAGGGTGTTCGCTTTTCTTATTTTAAGTCTAAGGAAACTTTAAGTACGGGTAACTCTGAGACACTGGAGCGATACTAGGCTAGGACTGCTTCAGTACAGTTTCACCTCAAATTAACCTCCTTCATTTCACCTCTGTTGTGCCTGAAAGGACCACACCCACCTCCTCCTCTTCTTTACCTCTGTCTGTACTGATTCACTCTGGCTGACACTGAAATGCTTTTATCCAATCAGACTGCAGCTTCCAGTGGACTCTTTTAGGTTTCTGACTCAGCAGAGCAGTGTTAAGGTGCTTCAAACTTCAACAACATTTATTTCTAACTGCACTAATACACTTTCTACCTCAAAACCTTCTCAATACGCTCTGTGAGTATTGAACACATTTTTCTTGGGAGTGAAGACACCTACTTTGGCTGTAGATGCTAATCTAACAAATCCACAGCCCATTCAGACAGGCTGGCTTTGATTAAGAGCAGGGGTGGCATTTCACTTTCCCCTGAACTCTGTCATCACTTAGCCTTCACATGTGAGCTCTCTAAAAAGGACAGTCAGCAGCTTGTATAACCATTCTCCTGTGTCTTCCTTCACTTAAGAGTTCCTCCCAAGATGAAGCAAGTGGCGCTTTGAAACATCTGGAATATGTAAGCCTCAAGACCTCAATACACCAGTGCCATTTTTACAGTGCTAATGAGTAGAGCAGAGTTGGAGGTGGTTTGGACTAAGGGTGATTTAAAGTCAAGTCAATATACAAATGCTTATTCATAATAGCTATTGTTCTAAATACAGTCGTGGTCAAAAGTTTACATACACATATAGTATGAGTATGTATAACATGGCAGTCTTCAGTTACAATAATTTCTACAGCTCTCATTCTTCTGTGATGGAATGAGAGGAAAATAAACTACTTTGTTAACCTGGGAAAAAAAATGGGAAAAGGACACAGAGATTAAAATGAACAGTAATTTATTATAATTTACATTAGAAACTAAACAGTTAAATACGTTGTCTATGTCAGTGGCATCAGTGCTGTACATGTGGATCAGTGGAGATATGCTGTGGTGTAGGTGTTGGTGGAGCGAAACAATAGTTTAAACAAAACAAGAAAAGTTGCAGGCAACGGGAGAAAAGAAAGAGAGCCCCAGCCCAGTCAGAGGCCAGACTTTTATATCCCCAGATCACTGAGACCAGGTGTTCCAGATCTGGCTGCTACTACAATCACCTTTGTCTGGTAACCTCAGAGAGAGACAGGGAAAAGGGTTGCAGTAACCAACCTGCACAAAGACTAACAGGGGCTGTCACACAAAAAACATTCATGAAGTTGCTTCAAATCTGAATTTATGATGAGTCTTCTGACAATGTGACCAAATCTGCTGTCTCAAAAATATACCTACTGTAACTTGAATCTTGGTGATTATTGAGAGTTGTGTGAATCAAATTTTCTATAAAACATGGCCTCTTTTCTGGGCCCATTTTAATAGGGCCTGTTTGTTACACTTGTTGGACTCAGCCAAAAACACTACAGTGGGAGTCTGAACGAGCTCTGAAAGAGCACATTATGATTTAAACAAGTCAGGAAAGTCACTTGGAGCCATTTCAAAGCGGTTACAGGTCCCAAGATCAACTGTACAAGAACTGTTTGAACATGAAAAGTGCATGGCACAGTTGTGTCACTGCAACAATCAGAAATAAAATGCAAACTATCACCTGCTGCTGAGAGAAAACTGGTCAGGATGGACCAAAACAAGGACCAAAAATCAAGTCTGCAATGAATTAGAAGCTGCTGGAAGACAGGTGACAGTCACCAGTCAAGTGTGTGTTGCATCAATATGAGCTGAGAGGCTGCCTTGCAAGAAAGAAACTCCAGACGGGGCACCTTAAAGCTCGACTGAAGATTGCTGCTGATCACATGGACAAAGAAAAAAACAAAGAAGATTGGGTCTTGGAAAATAATGCAAAAAAATGGAAGGCAGTCTTCCCAAGTTAGATATTCACCTGAGGGGAAACTAGGGTTAAACAGACCTAAGATGTGTTTGGGAGAACAGTGGTTTCAAATGTGAGAAGGGAGGTGATGTGCTTCTGCAGGAGACCTGTATAAATACATAGAATGTGGTTTTCTTATTGCTTGTGAATACCAGGCTACTGTAGTAGACAGTGATGAGGACGATATATCTCCTGTACTGAATCTCTATGCCAGTTAGACTGCTTTCTAGCCAAAGTCCCATGTACTATAAGACTAGACCCTTTCTATGCCAGTAGCATTACATGTATGGCTCACAAGGAAGTGCAAATTGTAATTATGGATTCTTGAGAATAAAACACATAGCTCAGCACATAGCTCAGAGCATGGCAACGCAATGTGAAACGCAAGCGTCATTGCTAGTATCAGACCGACACAGTTGTAATGTTCACATCCAGACAGTATTATGATGTGCCGTCCTACTCACACAATACATCCTGATTTTATGATTTGAGAGGCCGCTTTCAGCTAGTTTAAACATTCCATGAACACAGTACGTATGTACTATAACAAATATCATGGCACATTTAATCAACCAAACTAACATGAAATACTAACTGATCCTGTCAGTTAGTATAGTTAGTATTATTTTAGTTTTAAATAATCGATAAGGTTTATCAGCTGTTCCTCTTGCTTATCCACACTAATCGTTTCCGCTGCCGGTAATGCAGGTAATGTCATGCAGGATACTTATTTCTCCCCTCTCATCCCACTAGCTATTGATCAGGATGATACTTTTTATGACCCATCCTGCCTGATCCACGGAATGAGAATTACGCACATACAGAGGGACGCACAGCAGCATTCCTCCTCCTCCTCAGTTTCATACCTGGCTCTTAAAGGGAATGGGAGACGACACTTGGAGTGGTTTGATTTATGTTCCACCCAAAACACTAATACAGTCTAAATACTAAATACACCATTTACTAGCAAAACTTGACTTGGACACGCCCTAAACACCATAGACCTATAGACCATCTAAATAGGGCCCATTCTCTCCTTTCGGCATTCAGTACAAGCTTGTGGTTGTAGTATATGGTTTGGATATGCCAATGAGTGCTCTTGAGCATAAGTACGCTGAATTTGATGATTAGCGTTTAGAGGTGGTGAACACCTACATGTACACACACTCATATAGAGCACACCTGTCTGACTGACAGTGCATCATAACTTCACAATGCAGGTTTCACTAGTACTCATACACCCCCTAAGAGGCCTCACCTCTACAATGCCACATTCACCAGTCAGGCGCAACATAACTGGAGCTGACATCAAACAAAGTCACGTCAAAAGGGCAGGAGGAGGGGCAAAGCCTTGACTGGGTTGCTTGACTCACTGAGTGGCATCCAAAGTTGGTCTCACATTGGCTGTAGAGATGTTGGAGGCGGTGTCAGGGGAAGTTTTAGGGGGACTGTAAGGTTGTTGGGTCCCTCTCCACACGCTGTCTGAGCTGCAGCAGGTACAGTAGGGTGCAAAGGTATGAATGTGTATGTATGTGTGATTTGGGTGTGAAGAAGAAGAGCTGATGTGGCTTAAGAAGAAACTTTTATGATGCTTTTTATCTCCCTTCACCTTCAGGTACTGGAAGAAATCTCCTGCTACCCAGAGAACCACGAAGCTAAAGAACTCAGACGGATACTAACCCAGCCACATTTCATGGTGAGTCAAAAAAACAGTTCCTCAGACTCTGAAGTGAGACAGGAAGGGAGGTGTAGATGGAGGTCAGTAAGGCATGTCTGATGCGATGTGCTGTGTTGGGTCAGAGGCCTGGCTCCCTCATAGTGCTACAAAAGCATAAACTGACATGGGGGGGAGAAAAAGAGACGCCATTGTGTGGAACATTCCAACAAGTTCAAGTTAGAGAAAAGTGAACACAACACCACATGAAATATGTGATTCTGTGTTTTGTTTCTGAGTGTTTTAGTGGATTTGAGTGTTTTTAAGTAAGAAAATTGTTGACAAACATTGAGTGAAAGATGATTATATGTCTCTTTCTGAGATTGAGTTGAGAAGATAATAATAATAAAAACTCTAATGTCTGGTCAAGCCAAGAGGCGCTTAGCTTAGCTTAGCTTAGCGTAAAGACTGGAATTGGGGAAAGAGCCAATTGGGGAAAGAGCCAAAGGTAACAAAATTATCAAACCTATCAGCACCGCTTAAGCTTACTGAGACATGTACTTTGTTTTCTTATTTGAACAAAAAACAAGGCATAAAAATGATGAAGTTGTGGTTTTCAATCTTGGATAGAGGCAGCGAGGGTTGTCGTCACTGTGAGGTTACTAGGCACCTGCTAAGTCAAACTAACTGGCTGCCGGCTGAAGCTTAATCTTCAACCAACAGATATAAGAGTGATATCAATCTTTTCCTTTGAAGCAACAAGAAAGCAAATAATTGTATTCTCAAAATATCAAATATTTCTTTTATCACAAAAGACACATACCTGTGGAAATTACTTGAATCAGAGGGGAAAGATAGCTTGGGTTCAGGTCTGTCCAAAGGTTAAAAGAAAAAAAAATTCCTCTGAGGCTCACAAATGAGCGTTTTTGATCTGGTTTGTTACTTCTGTACAAAAACAGCAAAGAACTCATGAGTGGTTTTAAGAGTAGTTTCCATTACTATTCATTGACAAACAACAGTTAATCCATTAAACCTGTCATCATTAGGGGGCAGTCACACTCACACACACACACCTACCACACACACACACACACACACACACAGAGTTTTAAACTTCCTCTAAGTCATGGAACTTGAAGTTTCTTTTGTGTGTGATATAGTTGGACTTGACATGAAAGTTAGAGATTCTGCCATTGCCTTCATGTCTCTGCCTCTCCCCTTCCTTGACTCTGTCTCTGCCTCTCTGAGACACTCTCCTTCCTTGACTGTGTATGTGTGCGTGCCTGCATGCAGGTGTAGGTACGTGCATTCATGTGTGAGTGTTTGCATCACACTGGAAGACTGACAGATTTTCCCTTTGTGGAGATTTGATTGCTGTCTTCTGAAGTTGGGACTGGTTTGTTAAAGTGCCATTCAAGGGCTTCTTTGGCTATCATAAAAGTAGAGTGGAACACTGGGTGTGAGGCACCAGGCGCACAAAACATCCTGATTAAGATGAGACAGTCAGAAGAGCTACAGACCAGAGACACCTGTGGAAAAGGGGGAATACCTTAAACTACGATAGAGTACAGAAACAAGTGGCGATGTAAAATCCTTGAACTATTTAGTGGTCTGACATGAAAATTAAGTCTAACAGGACTGTTCTTTGATCTCTTTGTGGCTTGACTGGAAGATAATACTGTCCATGTACCTTTGTTAAGTGAGGCAATATTTTCGGGGTTCAGGACAACTCACTTTTGAGTCAAATGGAAAACATTATTGCAGTTACATAACAAGTTAGAGGGCTTCTCTTCTTGTTTGTAATTGTGTCATCTGTAGTTGAACTTAAAGTCTGTGTAAAGCAGTAATAAATTTGTGTGATGACTTTGTCACACCACAGAAACATGTGTCATTGACCACTGAGCCAAATTTGAAAGATTAAAAAAACTGCTAAGTATATGAAATTAGGTCTCAAAATCATGGAAAAACAAGCACTTCTCTCTGCTGTGAAACGCTGGGGGCGTGTCAGTTAGAGGCGCTGGAGCCACGCCCACACGCGGGAGGGGAGCTGCCTCAGTGTACTGAGGACGTAACCTACGATCTTCTAGAATACGATGCATTACTATTGATCTAACTATACAAAAGCATGTTGTTGTTAAAAATGAGCAGATTCATGCAACAGTGACAGTAATCCAAAACACCATATATATAATAGTGAAACACTGACTTTTTACAGCAATGACTACTCTTCCTGTCCATACCTCTTTCATACAGTTACTTTTCTGATAGTTACTTTATCACCACAAGCTCTGCAATTACTCTGTCTGCCCAATTTTTATCAGTTGTGAGGGATAATACCAGCTGTGGAGTAGCTTTAGTTTTGAAATAACTGAAACATGTATGCTGCATGCGCACAGAAAATGATAACTCACATATTGACTCCGTCTGAGCTCGCTTC
>OMLP01040847.1:0-14514 GCA_900302685.1 Spondyliosoma cantharus | reverse complement strand
GACAACACTGAGACTCAGAACGATCATGATCACATTCTGCACACTCAAGTCTGGAAGCGCACAAACACAAACAGAAGGAGGGAGACAGAGAGAGAGAGACAGAGAGAGAGAGAGAGAGAGAGAGAGAGAGAGAGAGAGAGGCAGTTATAGCCTTACTTGGAATAAAGACTATGAAATCAAACTATGTTTCTAAATATTGGGGTACCTTGAAATCTGAAGCGCACACACACAAACAAAAACTATTCTGTGAGGGCGTGTGACCTAGAACTAGACTCACGGACCAGACAGAAACTGTGCTGTATGGTGTTTAGAGTCTCCAGGCTACAGTGAAGCAGCACATCCCTGTCCACATTGCCTTTACAACGTTAGTGTGTATGTGTGTTTTACCGTCTGATTTCTTTGGCACATCAGAGGGCAGTTTGCCTCCTGTCCAGGTCAGGGCTGGGTTTTCACTTGCGTATATGGTTTGATTTTCTGATGTGTCAAAAACTGCCAGGGTTTCGTACTGGAGAGAGACAGAGGCAAAGTATGAAAAGAAATGCTCACGTTGAACAAGCTAACTGCTGAATGGAGAGTATTCTCACCTTGTTATCTCTTGATGTATAAATGATTGAGAAGTTAGCATCTCGATCACCATATTCGTCAAGCACATAGTGTCCTCCCATACCTGCTTGAAGCGAACACACAAACACACACACACACACATTTGAAATTGAAAAGAAATTGAAAAGAGAAAATGTTAAATTTCTTTGATCATGAAAATCATGATGTTTTGCTAACCCAACCAAGTAGTTTTTGTGCCTTAACCCTAACCAGAGCAAAAGGAAAGCGTTGTGATGGGAGAGAAATAGAAAAATTTAATCTAAACAAATGTATGGTTGCCGCACAAAGAAACATTTGAACTCTTCTGTGGTTTTGCAGAAATGTACTTAGCATTTATTCTGGCAATGAGGTTGTTTTTCCTAAGGTGGCTGCTAAAAACACAAAAAAAATCACTTCCGACCTTCTTTAGAGCCAGTGTTTGGTTTGAATCAGATCAGTTAACTACAAGCATTATAAGCATTTGACAGTATAGCATGACTGCATTACCCGGCAACAATAAAACTAACCATAAACTACAGGCTAGTAATCGTCACTGTGATGTGACGCTCTCTGTAAGTTGATTTTCATATTATATTGAACTGCACTGGGGCTAACAACGTTGCCTCTGAGGAGAGCAAAGCAATTGAAAACGACCCGTAGTTATCTACAGCATTTACAACTTTTATTCGTTGTGCCAGAACATGCAAAACCACCTCAACCCAAAACAGAACAGGATAATTCAGTGGACATAAATATTAGCATTCTCATGACTGGTCAAATACACAAACATGAGGCTGCAACAATTATGATGTGCTGTGTTTGTCTGTCTTGTGCTCTGATGCCTTTGCTCCAACCTGTAACATTTGCAGAGCCTTATATGTGATTAATAAAACTTTGAAATTAAATTTGTGTTTTGCTGGAAGCAATGAAAGGAGGTGAGTTCTGGACTGATATGTGACTGGCGACCGGTATTTATAAATATCCTAGCTGCTGAATTTTGGAGCAGTGGAAGTGGAAACCACCAATATAACCATATAGCTTGAACATGACAGCGGCTTATTGCATCCCATATTGTTTGTCGTTACGAGGTGAACTACTGGTGGCAGTAGTAATTATTACAGCTGCAAAGGAGGAAGTGGAGGAGAAGTATTATGTGGATTTATTTCATAATTTCGGATGAGAAGTTTCATTCAGGATAGTGCAAAACAAGGCTTTCAGCTTTTTAACAATTGCATCATGTACCGTGTGTAACATAACATAAGAATACAAAACTTAAATAACTTACGTAATGTAGGTACATTTGGGACAGAAGGAACAGAAGCAACATAGTGATTTTAACCAGAAGCATGACCTTTTCTTAAACCTAAAGATAATAAATGCCAAAACGTACAGTAATAGCTTTACATATCTGGTCTGACTCCTAAATGTTAAACTATCTGCCATATAAACCCTAACCCATGAGGCCTCCACCCTACTGACCCATCACACCTTGTGGTATGTGCCCTTGATTAGTGTTTGCTGAATTTGTTTTGCAGTGTACAGTAATTCTGCCTCTCATCGGGCTGTTAACCTGAGTTGTCACAGATCATACGCACCATAAAAAGAGGCGTTTCCAAAGGGGTTGTAGCTCAAAGGCACATCAGCAGATCTACGCTGATGAGTGAGCATCCTCTCTCTGAGCACTTTGCCAAACAGCAGAGCCCCATCATGATACCCAGCCACATAGTCATTAATCTGAAAATTGGACAGAAAGTTAGAAAAGAAGAGCTGGTACCCTGCACAGTCTTATATGGGTCCTAAGGTTGCTGCTCACCGTGTTATTGTATGTTGAGTTTGGCCCAGAGGTGTAATTCCTCTGCGGCAGGGTGATCACCAGTACGTTCTCCATCCCCTCAGTGGATGTTGTGTTGATGTAATAGTCAGGGCTGGGGAAAGGCAAAGGGTGTCACTTGCCTCACACTGAAAAGTTTCTTGGTCAAAGTGTACAAGTAAAATGATAAACTCATAAACAGGCTTACTTGTAAACATCGATGAGAATGAACATGATTTCCTCAGGAATGTCGCCCTCCACCTTATTCTTTAGTGAAATAACGTCACTAGGGCTCCCACACATGATGAAAACTGAAATAAATACATCAGTTTCACTATAACAGGAAGGGAAATGTTTCAGTTGAACTGTACATTTAAAACAATTCTTCTCTTTTTCAGACACTGGTTAATTATTACTAGCTTCATCAGGACTAGTGTCAAGTGTCACTGCGGGTGCCATGCTCAGATCATGAAAGGACAATTATTTATTAGGAATCCTACATATTCAAAGATATATTCAAAGCATTTTTACCTCACAAAAATAAAAAAAACACTTTAAACACTAATTTATGTGACAACTTTTTATAATCATAATTTAATGTCTTCTGCTAGAAACATCTAGTGGGACAAACAAACAAAGTCACAGAGTGACTTTCGGTACTGTGCATTAAAAAGCAACTATCAGCAACTAACTCCTTTTGATGTGGTTTCATGCATGTTTCACTACAAGAAGTAGGCAGGTGCAACTTGCTCTACCGAAAAGTGGAACAGTCGTGATATTCTATCAGCCAAACTGAGCTGTCGTCAATAAAGCAACAACATTTCGTAGAACTGACTACGGGCCATATTTAAACAATCACAAGCATGTCATGGTCAGTTGTCCGTGGTGTAAGTGCATTTAGGTCAGATCCCTTTTGCTAATGGTGCAAAATCTGGGCGCAGTAGAACACATTCACACAGCAGCCAACTCCTCTGGCGTCACGCTCAGGATGAAAAGCCTTAAATGCTCAGATAACGTTAAGCTGCTGTGTTCCAGGTCACACAATATAAACATATTGAAGTTGAGTGACATCATTTTTCAAGTAAAAACAACATATTATATGATGACCCATTAGCTAATGTTAGCATTCAACTACTTCCTAGTTAGCATTACTGTCTAATTATATTACATTGGGGCGGCTGTAGCTCAGGAGGTAGAGCAGGTTGTGTAGCAATCGGAAGGTTGCTGGTTGGAATCCCCAGTTCTCCCGGCTACATTGTCAAAGATACTTGAGCAAGATACTGAACCCCAAATTGCTCATGACGAGCAGGATGGCACCTTGCATGGCAGCCGCTGCCATCACTGTATGAATGTGTATTGTAAAAGTGCTTTGAGCAGTCAGTAGACTAGAAAAGTGCTATAGGAATGCAGGTCCATTTACCATTTACATCCAGTGTGTTACTCATCCACATTTAAATGAATGTGTCCAGGGTATGTGCTGATATATTGGAATAAATATCCATCTTTCTTATCGTATCATGTAACATGTTAGCTAGGAAGTGGTTGAATACTAAAATAAGCTGTTGTCTAATGGAGCCTAACAAGATATTATCAAGTACCAGTGCAAATGGCCCGATGTCCCTCTAAATGTTCATTATCCATTATGTTTTGAGTTGCTGATTAACCAGAAAGCAGTTAAATAATAATCAGTTGTTAGATAACACAACTTGCAACCTGGAGGGCAGCAGTGCGACAACTGAGTTTCCCACACGGAGCGTGATGTCAGAGGAAAATGGACGGCATGTGAAAAAGGTTGTATTTAGTCTCTTATTCAATGATGGTTGTGTTTTGGGTGTAAATTAAATTAAACCAGAGTCTCATCTTCGATTGCCTTTAAAAGTCAGGTGTGCCTTATTTAATTTATATTGAAACAGTGGCACTCATCTTGACTCAACGACCCTCTTCCTCCACCATCTCCCAATCCTCTGTTCCATTTAAAATTCAATTCTTTCCTGTTATATCCGTGGATGCTAATGTTGTGACTGTTCCGATTACATAGCTTACTCATCTCTAGTGTAGATATTAGATAATAGTTTTCATCATAGTCCTAGTGGAGAATAGCAGCCCAGTCAGTTAACTGAGATGTAACTCAAACAAAATACCCACTGTTGCTGTGTCTTTTCTCATTGAGGAGGGCAGCAGTCATATCCGTTTCCACACGCAGCATCTCTCTCTTACTATTTTTGGCAAAGTTGGCCGATGCCGCTTCCAGTCCATTGATGTACCTGTGGCAAAAACAAGGAAATAATAACACAAGAAGTGGCACGTGCTGGAGCAGCAAAGGAGCCTAGAGAAGTCTCTTGGGCGAAATGCAGCCTGTGCTGTCTCACCAAAAGCAGTCCTCGGATACGTTTTGTGACTGCTTGTAGACATACGTCCGCTCCCAGGCTGTCTTAAATGACAAGGTTTCATGAATAAAGTGAAACAGTAAGTCTGAGATCTTGCGTGCTGGAGGCAAAATTCGAGTCACTTTGGGTTGATAGTCACACGAGAGGCCAAAGCTCCCAGCAGAGATGATGGGAATGCTCAGGGTCAGGCCACTGTTTTCACTGAGGGCAGACAACAGGGAATCAAATTCAGTCAGTTGTTAAGTTGCACATAATTCAAGGGAAACAGAGTCATACTCACTCCACTAACTGGTAGGTGGCATAAGTGCAGGAAGGCCCCAGCATGACGCATCCAACTTCACCATCATTCTGCAGAAAGATACGGTGCATGTAGTTATTCTGTTTGAAACAGCAGCACCCACACAGCCAAGGTTCAGATACTTAAAGCTGAAGGGAAAAAAAAGGATAAAATAATTTGGTATAGTAGGCACTATTACTGCTTAAAGGCACTGTGATTCACGTGCCTTTATGTAGTTATTTCATGATAAGGTGCTGCAGTTATCCTTCTCCCTTTTCCCTCTTGCATTTCCTCAGTCCCTGGTAAACTTGATTTTCAGCTGTGGCAGAGACAGCAGGAGTAACAAATGAGTTTTTCTCTCCTTCTAGAAGCACAGCATCCTTTGGCTGCACTGAATTGTGGTCTATTTAGGATGCTACAATGGCAACATGTGCAATGGCGATACTGTTGATGCCAAATGGTGATCATTGACTGTGCTGTGCTGACAGCAAAAGTTCACTTTAAGTGTTGAAGTAATTGACATTTTCCTTCCCATCAGCCTTAGAAATACTCATGGAAATATTTTTGCTAATTTTAATAATGATGATATTATTAATGCAAATATGTTTGCATTAACCATCCAGTCATTGAGCAGTAGGCATGTAAATGTTCAGCTGACAGGTAATTCAGGTTTTATCACTAATTTAGTAATTGGAGATAAGAAGTGAACACAGGAAAGAAGATCCAGGTTCTAATCTAATCTAGCTCTCATGCAGATAGTCTTTTCAGCATCTTTAGGCCTCTCAGTGTCTATTTATCAAAAGCATTTGGACCATAACACCCTTGAATAGTTTGATTTGAGTGTTCACTAAAACAAACACTTTAAACATTATATAGACACCTCAACTATTGTCATCTCTTGACCATACTCACATGCAGCCTCTTGAATATTGCCACTCCTTCACAGGTGCTGCTCCCACAGCCCTGCCGGTTGTACAGGGTGGTGTTGAATCCATTGTAGTTGGCCGTCAAAGTGAAGTTTAAATCTTGGGTCATGGAAAGAAGATAAGAGTTATTAATATCAAAAATTAACTCATTAATCGCTTTGGGTTGAGGAGATTAGACAAGACTTATTTACTGGTGTAAATGTACCCTTTGATTGCTCCCGCAGAGAAATTCAAAAATTACATTAACAGCAGCAGTGAAAAAAACATTTCTATTACAAAGAGTTTCATTGTGTAATAGGATGAACAGCAGGAGTATTTCTTACTCAGTAATACACTGTCAAAGCATGAAGTCACCTGTATGTTTGGTTGAAAAGCAAAACTTCCAAAAAGTGGATTTATAGCATTTGAGACAGTTTTGGCCAGTGGCTCCCAACTGTAGGTCAGGACCCCTCAAGCCCACACAAGATACGGGGTGTAAAGTTGATCAAATGTATAGTATATTGTTGGCCAAGCCAAAAATTTAAAAGGAATCCATTGGAAAAAAATCATGTTTGCTGTGACATTGGCGGAGAGATAAGAAGTTTGATATCAGTTTCATCCCTGTGTGATCAGGAGATAGACTCATCTGAATCTATTTTTAGCCCCATTGAACAAACGATAGAAACGACTCGCCTCCCCAAGAAGAGGAAATATAAGCTTTTCAGTTGCTCCAAAAACTGTCCTATCTATATATTTTTAATCACCATGCCAGTAACCAATATATCCAAGAATCTCACATAAGTGTTCAGGACAGCTGTTAGTTTGGAACGTTTGTTACATCAGGATGTTTTCTACATGTTAGATTAAAGTCAGTAATTCACCTTATACCAGAGAAAGCACTTAGGGAATGGGATAATGACCGATAAGTTGACTGTGGTGAATTTCCATGATTCAGATAATCATGAATATCCTGAAGATGCTGTCACAAGGGTGGAGCGTGCATCTTTTCAGTTATTCCAAAATCCTAAGCCTGTCATCATGGCTGATGGCACACTTTGTGGACTGTATCCAGCACAATAAAAGCTAAATTGGAGGTGTGGAAATGTATTGAGCATCTTCAGTTCACAAATCCTTCTCCGGTAGCACAATAGACTTCCTTAAGGGTCAAGTGATTTAAATATGTTTCAATGTTTCATTGCTATTTGATTGCTGATTTTAAGCATAAAACGGTGGATTGAAATGATTTTGCCCAGGAAAATCGTGACTACACCCAGGGGTGCAGAGCCGATGCCTGTATGCAACTCATACCATGCCACCATAAATCACAACTGCACAGGGAATCATTTATTGTGCTTACCTTTCTTGTTTATTTGTCCTAAACAGCCAACAGCACGTATCACTGCTTACTTAACTGTTATATTAGTAAATCATAATTTTAAGGGTCTCGGGCATGTAATGTCTACTAATGTTCTTATCTTTCGCCTCCCTCCAACCCTACCAGATCCCCAATTCTTCTCATCTTCCTTTTCTTCCAGTGTATGGGACGACTTTATGCATGATTAATTGATATGGATGAATATCAAAATATGAAGCCCTAATGTCATCAGCGTCTGTGTAAGAAACTACCCATTCATTTGCATTGTAATGGAGACCAGAGATGGAATGTGGAGTCAGAAATATATTTGTCAAACATTATATGTTACACCATTTCAATAATTTCTTTTAAGATGTGAATCTAAAATGTGAACAATGTGAAGTCTGAAAATACATTTGTTCAATTTTGAATAATTTAGGGTATTTTTATTGGGGGGGACAATTCATGTTTTTCAGAAATTGGGGGGGAGACAGGTCCCCCCCGGGATCTGCACCCATGACTACACCTACAACCACTACATATAATATGTACAGGTTTCCTCACATATACCTGTAGAATAGGTTGTCAAACTACATCTTGACACTTTCAGGTGCCAGCGACAAAGTTTTGAAAATTTGAGCATCATAAACTACCAGACATTCACTGTGGCAATGAATGTCTGGCAAGAGACTCAGTGTTTTTTACTTTTTACTGATATTGTTTTACTAAAAATAAATCCTAATTTAGATTAAAAAGTTTCCAGTTTTAGAATATTCTAGATAGCTGAGCTTTAAAATTCTGCCTTGGCCTAGAAAACTGTAGTTTCTATTGTTTTTGCCAAGATCTTCTACAGCTTCTTGCGTTTAGACGACATTTGACATTTATTATGTGAGAATTTGGGGGGGGGGTTGCAACTGAAAAGGATTTTGAAGAAAAATGTGTTTCTATTCCTCAAAGTCCTGTACCAAAAAGGTATGTGTACCAAAATCAGGTTTTATTTCAGCACTACTATGCACAATATTCAGAATGTTCTAGAAACACCCGTTCGACTGGCTGCGTGTCTTTAGAGGATGGGATAAAGTGAAAATGATCTGTGAAATTGAATGTAAAGCCTGATCATTTGTTAAATCCATGTGAAAGGTTATTTTTGTTCATCTGTTAAGAACTTGAATAACTGAAGATATCTCATCCTCTATAAACAAATGTAAAAAAATCTTTGGCTGATTCTTGATTTTAAAGTAAATTAAAAAAATGTATCATCCTCAACATGCTTTTATCATTTACACAACAGTACTGAGGTAAGTCTCTTCTTGCACAACAGAGAAAACTAGTTCTTACTTTCATAACCAGCCATCTTGACTTTGTGGTTCTCTGTTTTAATGGTTTCTAGAAACTGCTACTAATAGCTATTAGAAACGCCTCCGCTGATGTCCGGCCATGTTACTTAAAGAAAGTTTACAGTGGCTCTGTCTGACAGCCAGGATTGATTCTGAGGTTTTGTTTTGTAGTATTTACTTTCACATTATGCCAGTTTAAGGGCTCTTTCCAATTCTAAAGACATTTGTTTTTTAATTGTCTGGTGTAAAGCATCATATATTAATTTGTAGATAGTATAAAAATCATTATTATCTGTAAGCCTGTCCGCCTTACTGACAGGCAATCCGAAACTACTGGTCCATACCATATTTAATGTTTTCCAGTCTGTCCTCTTCAATGGCTCGTTTCACGGCTTCCTCCACGAAGGGTCGACTCCACGCATAAGTGCTGTCCTCCAGCAGCACAACATTCATGGTGTACTTATGGTTTGATGACAAGCAGTCATCCAGCATCTTGTTGGCGACCACCGCCACAGTCAACATTCCCAGGTAAAATAAACAGTGTGAGCTGCACATCCTGATCCTTGAGATTTTCCTTTTTCTTTTCTTTTTTTTTTTTTTCTTGTCTCTTCCACACTTGTCAACTACATGTCAAAACAATGTGTTACAGAAGGTCTTTACGTTCGTCCACGCAAACAGATCCTCTCCACTGACGACATGAGTCCAAAGACAAAAGTGAAAAGGGCTCCTCAGTGACTAAGCAGAAGTCACACCGTCTGTTAAGTCACTGTCAAGCATCCAGGACACAGGTGAAAATTAACTTTTGTCTGTGATCTCCTTCCAGTAAACACAAAGGAAGGAAGTTGAATAAAAGCACGTAACACAGTCTTCGCAGCAGTTGTTCCCGTGGTGAAAGCCTTCGATCAATAATCCTCCACCTGGGTACGGGCTGGTCTACCTGTCCTCCGTACGTTAATGAACAACTGTGAAGTGACAGTCGGTGCGCCAGTTAAGAGGAGGGAGGGCAAGGCCGGAAAGACTCCCACACTCCATCTGGACTCCTCACAGAAACTGAGGTCATAATTCATCTTGTTTGTAAACATGGAGCTTCTACATTACATGTCCCGTCTGAATAGCATCAACGATTATTCCCAAATATTCTTTTTCTGCGGTGATGTCAGTCTATAATAGCCTGAAGTGTAAGAATAAAACTCCAGTAACTCTGTTCACTTAGCAAAGAGCATATTATTGTAGTCATGAATTACAAACTGGCAACAAATGAATGTATGTCAACAGTGGAAGTTTTTTGCTTAACACTATCTTATTCTTCTTGTTGAAGCAGAGGCGGGGGAAAGCTTGCATAGTGCTAGGGGCAAAGGTCACGGGAGGCCATAAAAGTGAAGGCTTGTGTGGAGCTGATAAATATTGTCTGCTATAAAAGCAGGGTGGATTAAGCCTGTAAAAGTCTTGACCAAACTGCTCGTAAACCAGAAGTCACCTCATTTTGAGATGCAACACACACAGTTAGTCAATCGCTCCACCACTTCGGTTCACACTGAAATATCTCAACAGTTATTGAATGGATTGCCATCGACTTCTGGAAAGGCATTCATGACTTTGATGATCCTGTTCCTTAACCTGTAGCAGGTCAAAGTTGTCAATTATCCTGAGAAATCTCCACATCTACTTCAGGAGGACTGAGCCAGATGCTCCCTTTATTACCACCGCGAGGCTGACATTTGTGGCTTTAAAGGTCCAGTATGAAGGATTTAGTGGCATCTGGCAGTGAGGTTGCCGATTCAATACCCCTCGCCTCACCCTCCTCTTCTGGGCGTGTAGTAGAACCGACAGTGCCCACAACAAATACAAAAAACACACAATGACCCCTCTAAAGCTATTGTTTTGTTTCCTCCTCCCTTTCCTGTTTTCTCGTCTACTGAGAAACATTAAGCATTAATCATTAAGAATCAATTAAGCATTAATTAGTAATGAGCAAGTTGGTGCTGCAAAGTAAGAAAAGGGATGTGAAGCACTAATGAATTTACCTCAGTGTGACTTGTGGGAGTTGTTATGCCTCAGAAAATGTGTCTTTTTCCAAAACTGGTTGTGGTTGCGGCAGTGATCAGCTGACAGACAGTTAACCAGCAACTGTTTCAGCTCATTCTTAAAATTGAAATCCAAAAATGATCTGGTTTAATCTTCTCAAATTTGACTTTTTTTTGACAAATTCTCATTTTCCTCATCTTAACAGCATAGTTAAGAGAATATTCCGTAATGGTACAGCGAGGTACATCCTTGGAAGTGGACTGCCCATTCTTCCAACTGCCCATTATTCTGAAACACCAATAGTCTGTTAAAATGCCCCATTTGTTCGACAGTCTGTTGTCTCGGAAACAAACACTTTAATCTGTTATTTAAAACAACGTACATAACATATGTATAATATATACAATATTAAAAGTGCTTGCCGTTCCTTTACTGTGCTTTCAAAATTTTGATCTGTTGTTTTATTATGAATCTACCTCTTCACACGTCTTTATAAAATAAACACACCGTGGTGCTATTGCCAGTCCTAAATCTTGCTTGTGTCAGACCCCTCTTTATCGCTCCATGACTGAATTGTCTTTCTCACACTGTATGCTTTATGCTCCTCGCTTCTCTGCAATGAAAGCCATTTTTACCTGACATTTGTGCAAGTGAATTAGAATTAGCACGCTTTCTGTGGAATGTCACAAATTCATCATCCGTCCAAAAGCTCTGCTCTGCACGCGGGGGATCACAAACTCATGTAGGGTGCTATTTCATTTCCTTCAATAAACATACAATAAGCACCAAAACCGACTTAGATATTACACTGTGTGATTCTACCTCAAAGAGCAAATAACACTACAAACATTTGTCCCCATGCGCAATCTTTCCGACCAAACTGTCTTTCCAGAAAAGCACATCATCAGCTTCCTGTCTGTCCACCACCGTACAGGGTAATAAACGCTTTAAGCAAACACACATGAATGACGTAGCACGGTTGGCTTGGGGAACACAGCCATTTAGTCCCATTACAGTTTCATATGAAGAGGCTCTCCGTTTCAACACACCCTGGCATTTTATCAGGAAGAGGAAATATTACCGTGTTGAAAGGAACAAGACTCTTTGTTTTATTGTCTCATCCCTGCTGTGTAATAGCAGCTGAACGCTGTTAACAGTGGCTGTTATTTGGTCTGTGAAAATGGGTCCAATTAGGCACTTTCCCTCCCACATGAGGCCTTTAACTAGACCTACAGAGTGCCCCACAGGCAGGTGAGCATGTAGGCCACACGTGCACACACACACACACACACACACACACACACACACACACAAGAATAGGGTTGAGATAAGAATAACTCATTTAGAAGCATAACCTCAGGTCATACCTCAGAGAATATTCTATATGATGATTTTTTTTTCTTCCGTCTCAATTCCTCAACCCAGTTACACGCTTGGACAATTTTTTGTTCAAACCAAGAAAAATGTAGCTGGAAACGTCAGATCAGCAAGTTTAAACATACACAACACATTCCAGGTTGAATTAAAGAGAAAATAATATAAAAGAATATATGACATTTATTTTGAATTTGAATGCATCACTGCGCATGAGACACATCTGACTAACAGAGTATATGTGTTATTGTTAAACAGAAAAGAAAATTCTATTATTGGGTCTTTAAAGCAACAATATGTGGAAAGAGTGCAACGCCACCGTCATTAACACAAATCCCAGTTCTGTAACAATTTTTCAGATGTAATGTAGGTGCTAACTACAGACAAAAGTTATTACATCATAACAATGTTACTGAAGTTACATAGTGCAGAAACAGGTGATAGGGGGGCGGAGTGGCTCAGACAGAGACAACATTCGCTCTATTGCAACACACTGTACCATCAACATGATTTTGAAGCTGTAATTTAAAGGTGAAAAACTTGTATAATGTTGCTTTAAGTATTGCGATGATTTTTACAGACATGGAAACATAGAAAAGAAAATGATTTTTACATGAGATTTGTTGACATTAACAAAGAATGGGAGAAAAAGGCCACCTCTGTCAGTTGAATAAAGGTAAAAGCTTAAAGAACCAGTCTGCTGTGATTGAAGGGAACGTGGAGATTGAGGTCAAAGTCAGATAAAGAGCCATATTCATAATTTCAGAGGCTAATGATTAGTCTGTTTATGATTAGTCAATAATTGTTATCTGTTGCCTCCTTCTTCATCCAATTTGACCCTGTCAATTGGCAGCTTACTAATAAATCGGCCACATAAATAAGTGCCTTACCTTGATGACACCAAATTGCTTGGCTTTTACCACATTGAAGGGAACTTTGAAACTCAAACATATATGAAGGACCATAAGAGTGGTAAAAAAAAAAAATACAAAGTACAAATACACACCCACATAGGCCAAGATGCATGACATATGTATGCAGAGCAAAGGGAGTCACGCTGCTTTAGTTCTGACATAATCAATTATTTTGAGCCTCAGGTCCATGCAGTGTTGATTTATGATTGGTGTGAGATGCAGAAAAGATAAAGCATAAAAGTGATTTATGGAGCCAGTATTAAGCTAGTCACCTGTTGCAAAACTGCCCAATAAGAATTCCTCCTAACTGTTTCATCACATGTTATCAAAGAACTCAATGTGATGGTCCTGTCAGCACTGATACAAGAGTCCAGGTGACTGTGGGACAAACAAACAAGGCATAAGAAATACCTCCCTCCAGTCAGATCCATCCGAGTCAAACATCCAAATGAGAAATTCTTAATATTGTGTACATTTGACCTGAGTCATCAATAACTTTACTCTACTTACTCCACTACATTTTAGAAACTGAGGAAATTAATCAAGCAATGCATATGATATAACGAGCACAGAACCATTTTTTGCACCATCTCCACCTCTCACCCACTCTGCCCTCTCGTGGTTGTGTTGGCTCAGGAGAGATCGGATGTCACAGAGATGACGTCCGTGAAACTTCATCTGGCACAACCAGTGAAAATGTGCATGTTGCTGGAGGACTCTGAACCATAAGGTTTGTTTTGGTTTTAAGTGAGAGCATGGTATACACGTTCCTGTGTTGTGACTGAAGGAATTAATGAAGTTATCCATTAATTAATGTTTCCTTTAGTTCAATGCACCAGACAATGCCAATGTCAGATCTAGGTAGGAGTATTCTGCATGGGGCCAAAGATTATTAAGCATCACTGATGATGAGGGTGTGACTTGATTGGCTGATTCATTTGAGAGGATTATTTCTAGAAAGTAGTACAAATACATTATATTATCTTAAGAATAGGCCACAATTCCCCTTTAAATGTGGCAAAGTCAGCGAATGTGTTATCTGACCTTCATGTCTCCTCCCTCCCATTCCTCATCCACAGAAATGACACATATGGCAGTTCGGCTCTGCAACATTTGGCTGGTGTTGTAACTCAAAGTATGAACATGTTTTTGTGAGGCATTATGGTGGCACAAACAATTTCACAAGAATCTGACAATACAGTCAAATAAGAAGCACAATCTAATCTAATATGGAGCCATCTAAACTAATCTAAAGTAATCCACTTTATCTAATAGAATCTGATCTGATCTAATCTAATCTGACTGTATCTAATCTAATCTATTCTGATCTAATGTAATCTAATTTTATCCAATCTAATCTTATTTTCTCTACCTAATCTAATCTAATTTTATCTTATCTAGTCTAATTGTATCTACTTTACCTAATATAACCTAACTGATTCTGCTCTAATCTACTTAATCTAATTTTATCTACTCTAATCTATCCACTCAACCTAAAATATTGTAATCCAATCTAATCTTCTAATCTTCAATCTTCTAATCAATTCCA
>OMLP01040845.1:0-15203 GCA_900302685.1 Spondyliosoma cantharus | reverse complement strand
CCTCCTCCCCCCGAACAATGAATGTAATACCTGTAATGCTTCAAAGGGACTGTTTGAAATAACATCATCGTTCCTGCCTGAATCACAGTGTAGTGTACAGCTGAACCAGCAAACGTGTCTTGAGTTGCGATGGGTTCAGCCGTTATAACACGAGCTGGCTGCCAGTATTCAGCGCACGGGGAAGCTCAAGTGGAGGAAAAAGCGGCAAAAAAAAATAATTGAGCGTCAAGATGCAGACGACACGGCTGACATGATTTTATTTGCCCCTCGGCCAAGACACTTTGCCCCGCACATATTCCAAGCTGAATAAAATGAGCTGAGAGCCCTGACTCGTCTGCACACACTCGCAGTGTGAAGTGAGACCCGGAGTTCAGGCACTTTTTCATCTTCTCGATAATTTGTCTTTAATGCCGAGTGTTTCCAGAGTGGGAAAACAAGTGGCTCGGCGCTTTGATTCCAAACATTCCTCCGAAACCTGACGACTTCTTCCCCAGCAGCTCAGCTCAAGTGTACGCGCTCTCTGCAGATTCATCTGAAGGGTTGTCTATATGTATATTAAGGCAGGAAAATGTAGTAAAATAAAGTGGAAAATATGTGTTGAATCGTGGCCTTGACGGTGAATGAACAGCAATCACACACAGCTGAAGCTTCACAATATACAGGAATACAAAACAGGTGTAAATTCTGCAGATAATTGAGAGGAGCTTTGCTCTTCATTCATTCCTCTGACTACTGTGCCGCTACAGTTAATTGCAAGATGTGAACATGGTAGGTGAGTAGTGACCTGAGGGGCAGCGGTGTGTATAGAAATGACTGTGAATCGTTCCTACATGAGGTCTGAAAAAAAAAGAAAACTCAGCTCAGCATGCAGAATAATCAGACATTGACATGCTGAGGGTTTTCATGACTTTCATGACCTTAAAGATATCTACTTTTCTATGTCACAGCTCTGTACCTTGCTCTGGTTAGATTTAGGCACAAAAACCACCGGAGATGACCCGAGTTCCCTCCCCAGAAAAATCCCTTTTTGTCAACTCAAACACGACTGGGGTCACGCTTACAAATGGCAAAATGCTGCAGTCCCTCTTCAAAAATATCCAGTGGTTTCACTCTAACTGCATAACAGTGTTGCAGCATGACAAGTGTTGTACAAATGTCAGTACGGTACGTAGCCTACGACATGTCTGGTGGGCGTATCTGTGGTTTGCTGAGAAGCGTCGGCAGCTAACTTCTTTTCCTGTTGACCTGTCCTACTTTTGCTCTGTTTTTGGTCTCCACCAACGGCTGGAGGAAATATCTTGATCTTTACCCTCTAACTTCTTCTTCACCAGCTAGCTGCTAAATTTGTCTATCCAGAGCACAGCACAGACGGGTTTTATCAGAGATTATCATTAAAACAGCCGCCTGCTGTGCCTGGAAATGACGGGAATGGAACCAAAAAAAAACCAAAACAAAGAGCTAAAAAATACTAAAATAATGAAACAAATGTCCTTTTTCAGTAGAATGACTGGAAAGTGACTGGAAACTGGACGTCTCCATCTACTTCAGCCTACTCTGTTTTGCTTTAAAGCTCCTGAAATGTTTTGTGGACTCGACTATCCATCTGCACGAGTGCATAAGTAATGACTCATTTTTTTTTTCATTTTCATGTAATATATCCTTTTAACAGATCTTTAACATATTGCAGATTTAAAGGATTTTGAGATTTCAGTGTTTCTGCCAAGTACAAATCCCACACAAGTCTTCCTTCAGCCTCTTCCTCTGTGTAAAGTTGTTGCGTAATGATTGCAACATGCAGATGTGTTTAGATCCAACTGAAGGAACAAGCGCTTAATGAAGGTTTGAATGGCGCCATTAGTGAATTTGGGCTTCAGCTTCATGCTTTAATCCCTCATTTTCTCTGTGTGATACGAGCCCTGCTCTTTTTTTTCCTGGATTACTTTCAACCTCTCCGGGAGCTTTGGAGTTATCTTCCAACATTTAAAAAAAATCAATACCCAGTGAATCCCTCGTGTGCCTGTTTTTTTTTTTTTTCCAGAGTTGAGAAATAATTTTATGGATTCTCTCAGTATTTACAGAAAGTCGACTATTAGAAGAGTTTCTATTCCGTCTAGGTAAAGCAGCTTGTTGACATCTCAGAAATAAAACAGCTGATGGCTAATTGCCTTGATAAGTGTGACAGAAACTGTCATGAATAATGCTAAACACACGCAGAGGAGAAAGTCATCTCGACAGGGTTGAAATAACATTTTCTCACTGTACTATATTTGCAATCCCGGTGCTGGAGGACGCACATCAGAGGGAGAAGGAGCGAGATGTTGTCATCTGCATTACAAGGGAGTTCAGGGCAGGAACCTGAGCCTCAGCGAGCTCTGTGAAGTCTCCCGCTCGGTACGCGGGGCTCATTAAATTTGTGTGTAAAGGAGGAGAAACAAAGTGTAGCTCCTGTAAGCCCGCGTACTCTCGCAACACTTGCCCTGCGTTTGTTCAAGAAGCAGATGTGAATCACCTCGGCGGCAGAACGCACCCGGGAGAACAGACGGGGACGGGTGTACGGGAACAATGAGTTATTGTTGTTCTTTTTTTTTTTCTGTGTTTGCATCCTGGAACGTCTCATCAGGACTCTTATGCCCTCAAGTCATTAATAAAGAGCACCGCCATCGCTGCCTGCATGTTCGCCGAAATCATAAACGTGTACAGTATATTTGAAGAGGAGAAGTGTTTGCGTACAAGAATCTTTATGTGCTACAGAGAGTTCTTTAAAATAAAACTCATACTGTATAATATGTGTGCGTTTTTATTTTGTCAGCGGCACGGTGAAGGACACGCTTGTCACGGCGAGTCGCCGACGAGCTCGTGAGTCAGTCGACACATCCTGAACTCCGCAGAGCTGAACATCTGCCAGCCCGCCAAGAGAAATCATGCAAATATTGGGTCGTATTTTCAGGTGGTTCACCTGAATCACAAAAAAACCCCATATTTTCTCACTTATTTGAAAAGCATCTGCCTCCGCCGCCGCCGACTAGAGGAGAGGGGATTGGATTTGTGTTGCTCACTGCATAGGAGAGAAAAAAAATAAATAAAAGATAAATTACATTTATAAGATTCAACAGCAGCAGCTCTGTCCGGTGTCGCCACACGACACGCTGCCACTTGTTTTCATAGGGACAATCCTTCAGCGGAAAGTGGCTCCTACGGAAGCTGTTTAAAGCGGCGGGTTTATTGCAGTGAGCAACACAAATGAAATCTCTGTTTACCTCCATTATATTGCGGTGCGGACAGAAACCTCCGAGATGGGTATCTCAATATCTGCAGTGGTGGCGGAGGAAACGTTCACACACTGCCCCGTGTTACAAGTAAAGAAATGCGAATTAAAAATGTCTCCTGTGAGTGCGAACGAATCCTTTCAGTGGATTATTATGACTGATTTGTTCATCTAGGTTAGGGAGCATTTAACTCTTGTAGTCATTGGAAGGCAGAGTCAATCTATACCGAGTCGTTTAAAGATATAATATGCAACATTTCTGCATTTAAAACGATAAAAGTACAAGGAGACATTCGTTACGTATTTTGTTGAGCTGTGTATGCCACAGGCAGCAGATGGAGGTTGTAATATCGGACACCAGGAACAGGGGATTGGTTCGAGGGTATTTATTGAATCACGGTGTGAAGCCGGCAGCTGAGGAGGTGACCGGAGGCTCCGCCAGCGGGACGAGTGACTCACGGAGGTGCAGGCTAGAGGCGGAGGAAGCGGGAGGCTGGGTGGTGGCGTGGCCAGAGAGTGGTCACCGGAGAAGACGAAAGAAAACAGACTAGGCTCGCTAACACTAACTCCAGAAACACGAGTCTTAGCACGAGGAGACCGTTGTACCACATCTGGTTGACAAAATAATCCGGCAGCGCGAGTAGAGGAGAGCAGGGCTTTTAACCGCCATCGGATTGAGGCTGATCCGGGTGTGTGCTCAGCTTCAGCGACTCCACAGCACCTCTGAAAACGCACAAGCACAGAAAAAAAAAATTAATGAAATTGTCCAAGTGTAATTTTGTAATTCCAGCTGTGTTTAAACGCAGGAAAAAAATCGTGTTATCAAAAAGAGCTTTTCTTCAAAGTCCTTTAAGATGCTTCATCACAGTTTGGTTTCTGCTATCTTCATATTTCACGCTATTATTTATTTAATGCTGTTTGTGTGTTTTCATCTACTCCCGTGTTTTCACATGAAGTCTTGTGTTTCAATTTGGAAGTCCCCTTTGTTTTCTGTAATCTCCTTCTCAAGCAATTCTGTCAGCGTTTGAAGTGACTTTGCTAAACCACTTTGTTGAAAATGGTTCCTCGAAGAAGGTGCAACGGACTCACACATGCCGCTTTTGTGTACAAAAAACTCACAACTTGTACTCTTGGAGCGCCAGGAACAGCGCGTCCTCAAACTGTGTCCCCTTGTTTTTTCGCTCTAAAGAACCATCTGCAGATATGGTTCTCTTGCGGTGCTGTGTTGGTGGGCCGATAAATGGTTCTCCTATGGCGTCACCTCAAAGAACCATTTTTGGTTCCAGTCGGCGTCTTTATTTTTCTGTGTGCACTGTGAGTTTAATCCATAACGATCCTTCACATTCATCATAATTTCAGTTCTGAAACCCACAAAGCGTGTCGATCTGGATTGTGTCAGACAGGAAGAAATTGTAAAGAATTGAATAGAAAATTGAATATTGAATATATTGAATTGAACACAGCGCAGTGGGTAGAGCTGTTGACTAGTGATCGGAAGGTTGCTGGTTCGAATCCTGGGGCGGCACTGAGCTGCATGTCGAAGTATCCTTGAGCAAAACACTGCAACAACAGGACAAAGTGTGCAAAGTGATTTATGCAAATGTATCCTTTCAATCTAAGTGGGCATGATGTCTGATATTTACGCACATTTCTGTAACAGCCTCCTGCAGATATGGAAATAAACCGTGAACCAGCGATAACAAACACTTAGGGGTTGTTTATCTATTCCGCGCCGTAGATTTGAGGCTTCCCGCCGCTGCGCTGTGAAAAGCAGACATCAAAGCGCCGCGGAGAGAAAAGAGCACACTTCTAAACTTCCTGGTAATCGCACATGATTTCTAGCGGCGGACAAGAAAAGCCGCGGCTCAGACTTTGTTCCGTTCCCTCGGTCGGAAATATAGAAGTATTGATCACGATGGTGCAGCGCGGAGAGAATAGACACAGTCGATGCCCCGACAAAAAGCCACTCTTATGGCGTTTGATACTGAAAGATCGCGCTCGATTGATCCGCTCCGAATAAAGCCGACCGAGGCCTTTGTGTGTGTGTGTGTGTGTGTGTGTGTGTGTGCCCGCTTCTGAGAATATCTCCATCGAGTCAAGACGGTGAGTGACGTCAAACGCGGAGATTTACATTCGGTCTTACAGAACAACTTAAAACAGAATTAGTATGCCGCAGAAAGCCTTTATGCTCTTGCTAAGGTGCAATCTGTGCAGATATGAAAACCTGGCACGCGGGATAAATTGCAGCATAAATCACGGACAAGGTAAGCAAAACTGTCCCGCTGTGAGATTAATTCACCCCCCCCCTCCCTTCACTTCACCCAGCAAAGTGTTGAAACATCTATCCAGTGGAGTCGCAAGGCAGAGAGGAAGCTTCATTTTTTTTTTCTCTGAGCGATGCTCCCGCGTCACGTCTCCGCGTTTGATGCATCCGCGTTCCTCCAAGACTAATCGGCCCGTCTCAAACTATGAAATTTGTGAATTACGCTGACCCTCATCCGAACATTAACATCCCGCTTATTCTATCATCTTGATTCATGGTTTAATCAGTGATTTCCAACAGTATTTTAAACATTTTATACTTTTTATTGCCCATTTCCTCCACGTTCATGAATCCATCGGCGTCAGCAGCACCCCCCCGAGGGTCCATGAACATTTTATGCTTTTGAGCTTTTTCTATTTTTTTTTTTTACGATTCCCCTTTAAAAAATAAACCTCAAACTATTACATTACATTTTAATATGAGAGTTGACATTTCTACAGACTGCACTGTATAAATACAGTACATAGCGTGAAGGATCGGGTCACATGAAGGATAAGTTCGCCCAGAAAATTAGAATTCAGTCATCGTCTGCTCACCATCGAGCTGACGGGAAGTCATAGTCCGAAAGACTATTTCTGGAGGAACAGCCTTCCCTTTTCTATCCTCCCATGTCACCTGATAACATCTCAGCTGTCTTTGCGACATCTGGGAGAAAAAAAAAAGCAGTCTGACTGCTTGAATTTCACCCTGAGCTGTGGAGTGGGAGAAAAAGGTGTTAAATGGACCTTGAGTTCAGATAACAGTGTTCTGCCAAAACTCCCATCGCCTGTTTTCACTGCGGTGTAAGAAGAAGTATAAAATCCAGTTGATTCTTAAAGGATTCCAACTGTAAACATAAAACTCCATTTCAGTTTAAAGCCTCTGAATCAATTGCATCTTGCATCATATAACATTCAGGGGCCGTCCACATGGAAACGCTCTTTTGTGTAAACGCACGCGTATTGCATCGTTTTGGCCGATCGTCCACGTGGATCCTGTAAACGCACTATTTTGAAACCGGGTCTCAGGGTGGAAAAATCCGAAAACGCAGCCCTCGCGTTCTCGCGTGGACGGCGAATCCGCATACTTTACGAAACGATGACGCCATCGCCCCACCACGCGACGTCTCATAACAACAACAACAACAACAATGGCGGACTACGTGCGTGTGTTCGTGTGTGAGTCGCAGCAGCAGTTCGACGCCATTATCGGTCCACACAAACGGTTCTGCACTCGCCATTTTTCATCTTCTTCTTCTTCTTGTGTTCGGATTCTCCTTCTACTGTCTGTTTGTAAACTGCGCGCAAGCTTTATGCGCATGCTCCGTCTCTTCTTCTTCGTTTTTGGTGACTTTCAAGCGCCGCCTACAGGCCTGGAATGTGAACTACAGCGCGTTGAGTCGTTTACAGTGGATCCGTTCGGATGCAAATATTCTTGAAACGGTGCCGAAGAGAGCCCGACACACTTCACCTGCACTCTCCAGGTGGTAAAAACAAGAGGGAAATGAAAGAGGGGTTAGAAGAAAAACACTGTTTGAAGTTCGTTTTTTTTGCCGCTTCACTTCATCAGGTGTGTGGTTTTAAAAAAAAAAAAAATCCTTTTCCTCTTTCGTTCCTAATTTACACCGTTGGAAGTTGTCCTGAGGCGTCCTGTTTCACATCTACAAATACCAGAACACAGTCTCCATCCACCTTCTCACCTATCTCCACCACCCTCCCCTCCACCTGGACAGGATGGAGACACAACTGAAAGCATCACATGTTATCCTGGTGACTGGGCTGACTTTTGCTGATCCAAACCCTCAAACCTAACCGAATCCTTTGCACAGCGTTGTCACGACATGAACTTGAAAACTAATCAACATAGCTGTAGCTTTTCAGAAACCACACTGCCGACATCACTTCTAGTGATTGTCCTGTTTTGTTTTGTGTTTTTGGTGGTTTTTGCTTGATTACATCAAATAAAGAAAACCCTGATTAGCTGATTTTCTGGGGGGCTGCGGGTGGCATCTCATCCTAATGACAGTTAATCATGGTGAGAGGCCGTTATTTAACAGTTCTTGTCTTTTTTAAAATGACAATTTATTGGCAAAGTACATCTGAGTACAATAAAACTCAGGGAGAGTGACAGTTCCGTCTTCCCGGGAGTCCCGGCCGAGGTCTCGTGTGTCTGCACGCGTGAAAAATCCGTCGATAAAAATGCTGCGCTACGACAAAACGCCGCAAGTTGTGTATTCAGCATTTCAGACCCGCACAGCTTCATGTTGGATGGAAACGGAGCTCAGGATTTTGCAGTGGAAGTATTTTCTGTCTTTTCCTGAGGGAGAGGACGTTTGACGGAGTGACAGCGCCTCACACGTCTGCTCAAACGAGGTGTGCGGTTCAAAAAGAATCCCACGCCGCGTATAATAGAAGAAATATGTCAGTTTCCACACACACACACACACACACACACACACACACGTCACAGCTGCCATTCGAGTGGAAAATCAAAGGAAGAGCATCTTTAACTCCTTTACAGCGAGCCACCGTAGCAACAGGCTGACCCTGTTTCTATGGTTATGGTGTCCCTTCTGCGTTTCTTCCAGGACAACGACGGCAAAAGGAGGAAAAAAAAGAAAAGAAAAGGGACATGAGTATGTGGGTGCAGCTCAACTTACAGCAGGTGGTTCACTTAATCAGTACAAACAAAGGAAGACACTGGCAGATAATAAATGTGAGTCTGGAGTCGGATCAGTGGATTCCCGCGCCGACAGCGCGGCTTCCTCTCGCTTGTGAGTTAGGCGGGGTCGCGGCGAGTTCAAACGAAGATGATTCAGCTTTTTAATCTGAGGTTGATCAGCGAACACCTCCAGATCGTTGACTCTCCCCTCTCCCGGTGCCAAGTTAGGATGCAAGCTTCGACCAGGTTCAAACAAAGATGATTCAGCTTTTAATGTGAGTTCGATCAGAGGATATACCTCCAGATATCTGACTCCCCTCTCCCCTCAGCGCGGCGAGTTAAGATGCAGCCTACAGGTACATCCGCCTCAGCCGCTTTCGGCCCTGAAAGACAGCTTGAAAGGGAGGGTGTCAAGTTTGCGCAGGATTTGGGTTTTAGAACCTCTGAGCTGAATGAATAAAGCTGATAAACGATGTGGTGGTGATTTTATTTCCCAACTTGTGCCTCCGCTTCTCCTCCCTCTTTTTTCTTCCCTCTCAGCTCGGCTCGGTCCCTTCTTTCCTTCGAGCTGCGACTGAGTCTGCCTGCCGTTGCTATGCAACAATCGGAGTAACGAGAATCATTATTGAATAAGTCATTAACTTAAGGCAATAGTTCAAGAGAGGCGTTTCGGGCCCGGAGACATGATCTTACTTCTAATTGATCCAGCCGACACAACAAGCAGTATGTGAGACTGTGCCGTTCCCAGAGAGGTTTCATGTGCCGTGCTGTTGGTTCGCTGCCCACTCAGTGTGATGAGTGGTTATGACAGCTGATGATAAGTGGCTGCCAGACGCTGATGTAAAGCGCCGCCGCAGAGGCTTTTCTTCTTCCTGGTCCCCGGTGTCCAGAACCACACCCCAGCTCTTGACCCCGAGTGACCCCTTCAGCAATCCAATTCCATTTCCTGCTGCCAGCTGCCCTGAATGATTACTCTGACTAACTCCATTCATGGAGGAGGAGGAGGAGGAGTGTGTGTGTCTGCATGTGTGTGTGTGTGTGTGTGTGTGTGTGTGTGCCAGCTGAGAGAGTGTTTCAGTGTGTGTGTGTGTGTGTGTGTGTGCGTACGGGGTGTGTTTTTTTTGTGCAAGAGGTGCACATTTAGTGCACAAGCCCGAGCGGTTCACGGCGTGTTCGTGTGCGTGGGATTCTGTTCGATGCCTCGGCAGTTTGTGTGGGAGTGTGTGTGTGTTTGTGTGTGTGTGTGTGTGTGTGTGTGTTTGTTACAGGTTTGATTTTGTGTCTGGGAGAGTCCGCTGGCTAAATAAACAACACCAGACACCAATTAAAGCGGCTGCAGTGTCCCAGCCCCTTTACATCACTAATAATGTGCCCGAGGAAGAAACAACCCTTCTCATCCACAACTCACCTTTCTTCCCCCGACGGAGGCCGGCGTGATCCCGCTATCACCTGCTCGTGTTTTCAGTCTCTTCGGTTTCTTACTTGTATTTAAATAGGCGGGGCAAAGTTAGGAGACGGTGATGTCAGTTTTTTTTTCCATGCACCAATCAGAATTTAACGACATAAGAAAGAATATGGAGAGAGGGCCGAAGCCACGCCCCTTCCGGTGGACATTATTTCAGAAAAAACGTTGTATGGTAGTGAATGAAGGGAATTTTTTTTTTTATCCCGCTTGAGTTGTGCCATTTAATTTAAGTAAAGTATAATCTTGTTTTGTGTTAAACTGCTCAGTGAACTTCTTCGTCTCGCTCGACACACAACGTGCCGCCAACTCGGCCCAGAAAAGGTAAAAATCACAAAAGAAAATGGCCACTGGGAAAATGTTTACAGTGGCAACAAATCTAGTGAGAAGTAGGGCAATTTTCTCATAAGCTTACATACAATCGGACAACTTTTGAAACCAGTGGAGTCGCCCCCCTGCGGGCTATTAGAAAGGATGAGGCACTTCTGCGTTGGCTTCACTTTCTTAGACCCTTGAAACTGGTGATGGATGAATGAATAGCCGCCGCAACCAAGCAGACCGGCCCTGATTTTTAAATCTTAGGTGAACATGTTTGCTACTTAGAATAGAAAATATCAATCTGAAAGTTGAAGATGTGAGTTTTTAAGTTCTTGACCTTGGAAACAGCAGCTGGCAAAGTAATCTCAGCACAATTAATGTGGGATTAAATGGATTACCACTGCTACCAATAAATGGAGATGGTTGATATCGTTGCTTTAATGGATAAAAATGTGCTTTGTTGTTAAAAAGTCATGATTTTATTTTCAGGGCCGGGTGTTTGCTCTGAGGCCCAATAAAATTAGACATTTTCACCATGGTTACAGACAAAACTCCAAGTGTCTTAACACCGCAGCGGTAAATGTCAAGTCCTGTTGAGTAACATTTTCTCTCTGCACTGAATCATTTTTAATTAACATCAACTGGGAGGAAAGATATTGAACTGAACAAGAGAAAGACTCGATATCCCCACAGACCGGAGCCTTAGCGGGCCGGAGTGCACTGCAGTCTGACTTTCATGTTTTCTTTTTTTTCGCAATTGTATAAAAAGCTTTACGCCGTTCCTATCATTATGCTGTACCACTCCCTGCCATCCCACACACTTAACGCAACAAACTCAAAGCTGTTCTCCGCGAGGCCGCCGAAAAAAAGAGTCAATCTGAACGAAATCAGCAGATGAGGTGCGTTGAAGACAAAGGAAAACACCCGATAAGTCTGGATGTAAACTTTTAAAAGGCGTCAGATTTGCATTAGAGATCAACTTAATATTTCATTAAGGGGTCAGCTGATCCCACCTATTTAATTACATTAACGAGGTGAGAGCCAGCGAAGGTCGCGTGGAGGATAATGTGATCCTGCTTGGCCGTAAGCACTTCCAATTACCGAGGCTGCACAGCACAGCTTTCCACGCCGGCGTAAGCAGGGGATACAATTGTTCATTCACAGCATTTCTCTCAGAGCGGGCGATCCATTACTTCCTCCCCCCTTGGATGCAACATTTCTCTCCACTATTGCAGCTGGAGTGGTTTTTTTTTTGGCTTTTTTGATATGCGGGTGAAGCGGCCTTGATTGAGGCGGTTATTTAAATGCTCTATTTTTTCCCTCACTGATTCACGGGCCTCCCATGAGCAATTAAGTAACACCAATTACCAGGAGAGCTTTCCCCCCGGGGTTTGTTGATTCTCTCTCTCTCTCTCTCTCTCTCTCTCTCTCTCTCTCTCTCTCTCTCTCTCTCTTTCTCTCTGTATCTGTGTGCTTTTGAACATCTGCAGTCAAAAACCCCCAAGTGCATTTGTGGTAAACTGAGCTTCCCCGTCGTCGGTGCTCAACCACAAAATCTAATTACGCCTCCTGCGGTATTGCTATTTGCGTTCCAACAAATCCGAACAAACGCAAGCATCATTTCGCCGTGTCACAATTCTATTCGGCGAGGCATCTTTGGAGTTCAACGCGCAATCCGCGCAGGAGCTGTTTCTGGGAAACTTTTCTCCGTCAGCTGCGCGATTCAGTGAGGTGCTGTTGACTGGCGAGGTGGGAAAAGCGAAAAAGGGAGTGACAACGACGCCGCTCCGGATTCAGGTTTTTGATTTCCCCCTGCAGCTTCCGTACACACACACACACACACACGAGGCCTTCAACATTGCAATGTAAACACCAAGTCACCGAAACAGCAGCTTCATCGGAGGAACGGATGCGGCGATAAACAAAAAGGCGGGTCTGAGTTCATCAGAAGGCAAACCACCGTCCATCAATGTAAACAAAATATATATTTCTGGATAACACAAGTCCAAAAACCTCATGTTTTAATACTGTTTGTACAGCGTGTCATCATGTAAGGTTTACTTTGAACTTTAAAACTTAATACGACTCGTACATGCCCATGTGCACAAAGAAAACGAGCTACTGGTTGCAGCAATTATTCCTTTTGTCCATTGTGGCTGCGAGGCGTTCAGAAAAAGAGGTGAAGAGAAGGTTTATCTGACGTTAAACTGGTAATAGACAACTTTTTCTTTTGCTTCCACTCGTGCGTATGGATTGGCTCCCTGTCGTAAGGTACCGGTTGAATAACTGGCACAGCTGTGGAAACTCTACACTGCAAACGAAAGCGCCTCGTTGATGGAGGAGGCGAAGAGGGCGAAGGAGGAAAACGAGGTAAAACACGAGAGAGCAGACGTGTCAAAGCCTGTTCCCTTGTTGATATGTGTTTCCTGTGACGGGGGCTCGAGATAGTCCACAACTTCTTTGGCGTGCTCAGTCATTCAACCAGATGTTTTACTCTGCCTTCACATAGTGCTGAGATCAGGGGCTCCCGGGTCAAACTGGGATTCTCACGGTTGGTTTTTGTTTTGGACGGAAGCCTGTAAGTGGGCTGACAGTAACACAACAGGGAAACGGCACGAGGTGGAAGAGTCGAGAAGTTGTCTATTTCCGCTTTAACGCGAGGCTTCAAAACAAGTTGGTGTTTTAAAAAAACGTCAGTCCTTTTTTTTTGTTCGAAATGCCCTCCCCGCGTTCTGCAGACAGTGTTCTCCTGTTGAGCTATAATTGAGGGACGATTACACAAAGACGGAGGTTTGCGCTGAGGTGTCAATCAAAAGCTCACATTTCTGGTGGATTACCTTGTAAAGTGAACACTGAGCAAAAGAAAATCCTGTTTCAGAGTGTTAAAAGCCTCGCTGCAGTTCTGCTCCTCGCATTAAAACCCCCCGACTCCAAAAAGATTGAGACGCTGTGTAAAACGTTAATAAAAACAGAATGCAATCATTTGCCGTGTCCCTGAGCCCACGTAGTCATCTCCTTTATACAATCATGTGTTTTGACAAAGTGTTGAAACCGACCCCGTCCTTGTTTGTGAGCGACTGAGCCTTTCGAAGGCGTCTCTTTCATACCCAATCGCGACAGTATCACCTGTCGCCAATCAGCCTGTTCGCCTGTGCAATGGTCCAAGCAGGTGATTTTAAAGAACTCCACTTGTTTGAAACGTGTTGATGAGGTAAAACATTAAATACACAACAGCTCGGTCAGTGGCTTTAAAGGTCCAATGTGTAAGACAGTCGTTGAGTCTCATTCTGAACTCGTGACGTACTGAAGCTTTGGGTTGTTGGCCGGTCCAACCGACCAACACGCAACAACTATCTTACAAATTGGACTTTTAAAGGTGCAATAGGTCAGAATTGCCCCCGTTTTTAAAAAAAAAGTTAGCTCAGTTAGCCGTGCAGCTAGTAGTCTTGACCGGGAGCTCGAAGCACAGCGGAAGTGTTGGTGTTTTGTTGACAGGTTAGTTAAGTTTATAATGTTTTCAACTAAAATTCTTACATATTGCACCTTTACATTTCAAACTACGAGGCTCTAGCGTCAGTGTTGCGCGTGCACGGCTCTGCGGTCAGGTTAGCAATAATTCCGAAAAAAGCAACTCCCGGTTAGAGTTTCAAAATAAAGCTTGCTAACGTACAGTTCAGACAGTATTGTGACATATTAAAACTTTGGGACTGTTATTAACGGTGTCCAAACAGTTTGGCGTAAACCGTTTTTTTACGGCAAACTTTTTTTGCTTGGTTTTAACATTCTGTGATGTTGTTATTTTATGCTTTTATCCTATGTAAGGTGCCTTGGGTGACTTGAAAGGCGCCATCAAACAAATAAAATGTATTATTATTATTATTATCATTAAAAACTACTTGGTTAGGTTTACAAAAAGATCAGAATTTGGGTTAAAATAACTAATTTCAGTCTCATAACTTCAGTAATGGAGGTTATGTAATACAACATAACATAATCATTCTTGACACAAACTTGAGTCTTCCGAAAGAAAGTTCAGTATATGACCCATACGACCTCCCCAAACTTGAGTTTTCATGCTTTTTATAACACTGCACTAGAGGAGCGCTTCAAAACGTTAACTCTTGACGGTTGACTACCAGAGGTGGGTGGTGACGAAGTGCAACTGCTCTGTAACTGTACTTAAGTAGATTTTAAGTAGATGTTTCACGCATCTTGACTTTGTACTAGCTATTTTTCTTTTCACCCCTTCATTTGAACACAGACACCTGAACGTAACTTCGCCTTTAATGCATTTGAGGGGATTACTTTTATTTAATTTCGTGGCACGCCACCTTCCCAACATCACGCATATCACATATCACACACGGCAGAAGAAGCAAGACGAAGCCCTCTGCCTGGATTTTCTTATTTTCTCACTTTGTTGCTATTTGTGGCTATTTGACATCCTGACAATGAGACTCAACAATCAAATACTAGGGATACTTTTACTTTGAGGACCTTTCAGAGCCTGTGATCTATTACCTTTACTCGAGTGTCTGTACTCGTACTTGAGTAAAGAGTGTGTGTGGTTATCCACCTCTGGTAACAGTGTCAGGTTCACTGCTGTGTTTGAAGCACTCGGGGTGAGAACTGCCTGAAACATACTGCAGTGTTTCACCTGTAACAGCAGATGATCACATTCTGTTTTACACAGCGTCAGAACTTATTTTTAGGGTCAGAGTTTTAAAATGCAGATTTGGTCCCCAGTCAGTCACTTACATTAGAAAAGCAACAGTTGCTGCAGCAAACAGAAGCTGCTCAGTGTGCATCAGGACATGTGCATATTTCATTAAGACAGACTTGGAAAAAAAAAATGTGAATCTGTGCTTAAAAAAAAAAAAAAAAAAAAAAAAAAGGCTTATATCAACCAAAACCGGAGCATCAGCCGTCAGAAATTAAAAAAAAAGGCATTAAACCTCCACATCCCCGATTATAGAACAGCACTGGTGGGATTTTAAGCACTTCTCAGAGTCTTTTCCGCTTGTCCTGTCCATACATTCAGCTGAGCACTTCTAAATCCTCATCAGCCGCTGACAAATGCGAGCAGGACTCCCGGGTCGGGCTGGAGCCTGCTCTCAGATTGATCGAGCCGTACAACTTTGCCGCGTGTCTGGAATACGCGAAGGCTTTCCTCCTCATCATCTCCCCTTTCCACA
>OMLP01040844.1:20570-30610 GCA_900302685.1 Spondyliosoma cantharus | reverse complement strand
GACACCTCAACGACCGCCTCGCTAACTACATTGAGCGGGTCCAGGAGTTGGAAAGCGAAAGGTCTTCCATACTGATTCAGCTGGAAGAAAAGGATGAGTCGAAAAGCCGGGAGATGGGCAACGTGCGGCGGCTATACGAGGAGGAGTTGGCCGATGTCAGAAAGTCCCTGGACGAGCTGGCCGGAGAGAGGGCCCGTCTGCAGATCGACTATGGAAACCTCTGCGAGGAGTACAGGAAACTTCAAGTCAGGTAGAGGCGATGGAATCTGACATCATCCCCTTATTACTTTGCAGGTGTCAATGGGTCTCTTGCGCCAGACTCCGATCAAAATTCGCCTCTTTTATTGCAGCCTTGTTCGCCGTTAGACGCGCACACATCCGCAGGTGGACACATGTTGGAATTGAGTTCAATGCACCAAGCGGCAGGTTTATCGGTTATATTCCTACTTTTATAGCTGGTTCACACAACTCCCCAGTGCTGTCAGAGGATTTTGAGATGGGGTAAAATGTCATATAAAACTCACTGAAGCCTTCACTTGCACAATAGTTAAAATATAATCTCATTGACCCATAATAAACAAGTGACTGACATTTTACGATGAATATCCTCGTTGGAAGCAACGGCAGTATTCACTCGAGTGCCCATAAACGGAATTTGATTTTTAAATTGTACCACTTCTAGCAGATGTTTTGTGTTAGTCATGTTTTCAAATGTGTTACTCTTGTTTGCAAATGTGATATGTATTATTTCTTTTTTTATTATTTTACGTAGAAGCAATACGGATTTGGAAAAATCAAAACGGAGGATGCATGCAAGATTTTATAGTCTGTTCCTTTCTCAAACCTGACTTTAACTACAGGGATTTCGAAGGGTGGATTTCATGAAAGATGGTTGAGGTGGTGTCATTTGTTAGTGAGCCAGGCAACATTAAACGTGCATTTATTCAAATGGAGTTTGGCATTAAATAAAATTCGCTAGATTGCCTTCTATGGTGCACACGATTAAGATTGTTCCCCCACCTCAGGAACCAGAAGAAGGAGAGTGATCTGGCGAATGCCTTGGCCCAGTGGAGGAAAGCTGAGGCGACTCTGAGCTCCAAGGATGCCGAGTACAGAAAGCTTCTGTCAGACAACAGGAGACTCGATGATGACTTTACTGAGCTCCAGGGCCAGCTGCAAAATGTATGAATTGAAGCCAGATTTACACATACATGGGCATATACGGGTCTACTGGGAAATGAGACTGTTCATCATCAAATTAACTTTTTTTTTTTTTTTTTTACTTTTTTTTTTATTTGAAGTCCTCAAAGTAGTTGAAGTAGGTCCCTAGGTGTAAGATTTGAATATTTGTCACTTTTTACCTAGTACAGAAACTGGTCAACTTTTTATTTGAACTGGGAGCCGGATGTGGTTAGCCAGCTTAACTGTTCAAGGATTGTCATTAAGTTTTGTGCAGGTGCACATGTTTCCCAGAGTATAAATTTTACTGATGTTGGCGATTATGTAACTTGTCCCCTCATGGCATCATCAGACCAACATCATTTCTACAGTTCTTTGGTTTGACTCAATACCTGCAAGTCCAATGACATTCCCAGACTTGGCTGTACTTTGTATTCCGTGCCAATTGGCAATTTAAGATGATGGAAAATGATGAACATGATACCTGTTTAACATCAGCATGTTAGTATTTTTTGCCATTTAAACACTAGCCTCACTATCATGGCTGAAGACTCTCACTTTACACACGCTCCACATTGTTTAGGAAGAAGCTAGAAGATTCAGGTTTTCCTTTGTGGAGTCACAATCCCCAAACCCTCAGTTAAGCAGATAAGTCACCTTCACTTCCCAACCTTAATTTAGGTCAACAGTATGAGGAATCAAAGTCAACTAAAATATACCACACAGCATGTGAGAGAATAAAGAAAATGTGTCGGTGAGAGGAGACTTGTGTTTGACAGCTCAGAGGCCACAGCTTTTACAGAGGAATGATGGAACAGATTCAGTATTTGAAATGGACAAATATGTTCAGATTGCGGTGGGTGTTTGTCTTAACTGTGTGTGTGTGGTAACCAGGTGGAGGGTGTACTGGCAGACACAAAGAACCAACTGACCTCTGAGATCCTGAGAAGGGTGGAAATGGAGAACCAAGTGCAAACGCTCAAAGAACAGCTTGAACTCCAGAGGAACATCAGTGAGCAGGTAAAACGCACAGTGGGATACCCCTAAGCTGGCAATCTTGGCTATAAATGATTTACCTTCACCTCTTTTTAAATTTAGCACATTCTTGCCATTCTGAGTTTCTGTATCTCCTCAGGCTAACACTGGCACACTCAGTCATTTATGTTTCGTAGGAGATCTTCGAGATCCGAAACCGATACGAGAGCCGTCTAGTAGAAGTAGAGTCAGGAGGACGCAGAGACTTTGAGAGTAAACTGGCTGAGGGGATGCAGCAACTGCGCCGTGATAGTGAGTCTCAGCTGCAGCAGTACAAAGAGGAGATGGACCGGACCTTCAATTCAAAGGTATAAACGCACCATAAGGTGGTCATACTTGAAGTTTTTGATATTGGATATCAGATATGATATCAGATTCTTTCTGCACTCAGTTACAGCAGGCCCAGCAGGCTGCACTGGAGAAAAACAATGTTGCATTGGCCACCAAAGAGGAACTGGAAACCACCAAGCTGAGAGTGGATTCCCTCAGCTCCCAGCTCCAACAGCACCAGAAAGATGTGAGTGTCACCTGTTGCAAAAACCTCAAGATATCTGGTAACAGAACAAGGCCAGCTGTATATAAAATACAGCCCCAAGCACCCACGACATGAGTCACCATCCACATCTCGACTGGTTAAGCGGATGTTGTTTCTGCCTGTTGGAGAATGCAAAAAGGATGGGATTGATGCAGCTGTACTAGTTGGTATGGCTGCACCCATTGACTGTATATATTGACACTCCCTCCACATTGTTAAATCGTCATCCTCAAGTGAAATCTCAAACAAGATCTTTCAGTCTAGAAGTGAACCTAAAGTCCAAACTGCAGAGATTCAGGTAGAGTCAAAAGTACTGAGAGCTTAAAACACGATCTCCAAATCGGTGAGTGTCACTGCCACTTGACCTCTGTGATTTTCAGATAACATTTCACATAGTGTGTATTTAAATTCTGACTAGTTCTGTGAAGAGGTGAAAAAATAATTTGAATAGATTAAAATCACTGGTTTTATAATTTGTCTAAGTCAATATGGTGTAACTTTATGACCTTAAACTAACAGCTTCAGAGTCATGTTGATAAAGTGTCCTGTAACTGGGTGAATGGTGACGCTAACTTATTTCTGCTCTATGTAACTTCAGTGAGGGGGGAGGATCACAGTGTGGCATGTTTACTTCAACATAACATATTTACAACACATAACATTGTGATGTAAGGAGTTCTTGGCCCTGGGAAATGTGGATACTTTTTTCCTGATAACTTTAGATTGCAAATATTTGTGTAGTTTGGGCCTAGAGTTGTTTCATGGTGCCTTGTTAATGGTGTTGGTGGTAGGTTCTCATGTTAACATTTGTCTTCATATTGCTCTTCCACTCTGTAAGAAAATGATGCTGGAGGGCCACTTTCAGGAGCTGGAGAGGACTCTGGACAGGGAGCGGGAGGTTTGGAAGCACAAACTCTGTCAGAAGGAGCAGGAGCTGCAGAGCATGAGAAGCCAGATGTACGACCAGCTGGAAGACTATGAGAACCTGCTGGACGTCAAGTTGGCTCTTGACATGGAGATAAACGCCTACAGGAAGATGCTGGAGCTGGAGGAAAAAAGGTATCACTGTGATCCATCTATATCATGCAAAAGTTGAGTAAGACATTAAAGTTTGCTTGTATAAATCAGCAACACAGTAGGTACCTGGATGTCTGATGTCTGGCTTACTATCTGGTGCTTTTGTTTCCAGTTGGTGGTTTTCATCCTAAAAATGTTCTCAGATTGCAGCTGTCACCAAGCCCCTCCCAGCATACAACCATACCTGGAACACACGAACACAGTAGCCGCAAAGTCAGAGGGAAGAAACGGAAACATGAGGGATCCTCTGGCTGCTCACCCGCCTATAAAATGACCAGTCGCTCAGCAGAGCGCGGTGCTTTGAGCGTGGCAGAGGTCGACATGGACGGAAAATATGTTAGACTGAAGAACAACTCTGAAATGGTGAGGCTGTAATGTGGCTGGATAATGAGTTTCGTTTGTCTTCATTTGTACTTCAAATATCTGGTTTCACGTCATCGTGGCATGGTGGTGTGCAACACCACTGATCCTTTAATCTCTTAAAGGGACACTTGTAAGCCCCTTTCCTGGTCGTTGAGCAAACATTTATGCATCATGACGCCAGCAAATCTAAAATCAATTTTAATGGCCTAATCTTAAGCAGAAACTTAAAGCATCTGTACGTCTTTCTACAGAGCAGCATTACATGCAGTTTTTGAACTGCTTGTTTATCATTTCTGCATTTCCAGGAGCAGCTGCTGGGTGGCTGGGTGATTCGGAGGCTGTACCCGAACTCTGGGGATATCTCCTTCCACATACCCTCCTCCTGTGTCCTGGCTGGAGGGCAGACACTCACGGTGAGTAGTAACTGTTCTTCATGTTAAACTGTGTCTCCCTCAGTTCCCCTGCGTAAAGAACGTGCTCATGAAGGCATAAATAGTTGGGGGGTGAGGGGGGGATGTAGTGAACAGTTTGATGGGGCCTACCCATGTCAGTGAAATGGAATTGACTTAAATGTTTCTGTCAGATTTGGGCAGCAGGAGCAGAGGCAGAGGCTGATTCTGGGGACCTGATTCTGCAGGGCCACAGAAGCTGGGGCCCCATCACCGATGTAAGGGTGATCCTTCTGAACACTGACCATGAGGTAAGTGAAGCAAGCAGTCTCCCAGAATGCACTTGTATACACTGCTTGAATCACTGCATTCAAAATCTGTTTAAAAGACCTTTTGGATTTATTTTGTCACATCAAACGACCAAAAAGTTGAGGCATCAACATTTTAAAAGTCTCCTGGTCAAACCCTCATAAGCCAGCGTTCTAGAGCTTGAGCAAAGTCATGAAATGACTGAAGTGAAACTTTTAAGGATGCAGTAGTGTTTGTTCACAGTAACAAAAGTGCATTATTTTTCCCAAGCTATATCACATTGATGAATATAACTCATCATAGGACTCATGTAATCCCTTTTCAGGAAATAGCCGAGCGCAGGGTGTATATGCAGGGCAGAGGTGACGAGGAAACTGAACTGGAGTTTGAGGAAGAACTTGTTGCAGGGAGTGACATCCAGCACTTTCGGAGACAGGTGAGCAAAAGTTTCGTAACCTCTATATGAACTGTAAAGTGCTTTTGTTACAGATAGAAACACAAATGCTGTAGTTTTATGAAACTTGACATAGCTTTTTTTTTTTTTTTTTTTTCCTGCCTCCACTGAAGCCAAAGAGAAAGAAGTGCTGTTCTGTCTCATGAGTGCAGAGCAGACGGCGTGGTGTACAGTAGGTGAGGAGGGTGGTGCTGCTCTGCTCGCTGCTTGTACCTGCTGTGTGCTGCTCATAAGATGCATGGCTTGTTTAATACATGTGGGACTTTCTGCTGCCTTTCGAGTTTCATTCAGCAGCATGCCAAACATGTTTGAGTTGAAGACTAATGGCCTGAGACTTACAAGCTGGTTATCAGCTGGCATGGTTAACTCTGGGCTTACCTCTGTGTTCACTATTACAAACATCATCAGAACCATAAGAGGAGTTAAAAGACACCCTGTGGGAAATTTGAGCATTGCAGCAACAGGAACTTGTTCAGGAACAGGATCACAAGACAAAATAAACTAAACGTTAGGAAAAATGTCCAAATATGAAACTATTAAATACGTTTTGGAATTATAACATTTTGAATACTGTTGCTTGGAATGGGACAATAGATTTTTTGAAAAATGAGTCTGAGCTCTGTTGCAATAAAAAGTGAGGCTGTCAATATAGTGCAATAATTTCAATTATAAAATTCTTAAATGATGCATTTTCAAAAAAAAACGAAAAAAAATATGCAGCTTTTTCACTCTGTATTGAGGCAGTAAGACCAGGTAAGCAACTTTTTTGCACACTTAATTTACAAAGTCAATATAAAGACTAGTGTATTTCTGCTAGCTGGTGTGAATACACGACATTCTCATCATTCGTAAGTTGAAAATGGTGATGCTGTGTCACAGTAGCCTATCTGCATCGACATTCACACTGACGTCATAACGTTAATGTCACTGATGTCCAGATGTTCATAATCAACAATGAAGGAGAGGATGATAATCAGTAATTGTGGCCGTTTGTGGACACCAAGAGCCGTATGATTATCTCATCTGTTTGTATGGAGACGGGTCAAAAAAGGAGTTGGCGTGGAGAAAAGTGAGCGAGGAAGTCAGTCTACCTGGTCAGTCATGGAAATGTGTCTCAGCACAGCATAGCCCTGATAGATTCGTACTCCATTCAGAGAACAAGCTTTTGAAAAGTTGCTTGTTGTCAGGCTGACAGCCCTGACGAAGCATGAAGGTGGCATTATGTCATGTCCATTCTGCTAACAGCTCTGTCTGCTCTGAGCTCAGCCACTGACCATCGCTCTCCACTCACTCACTACAAATGCATTGTTCTTAAAAGAAGCCATGCCACTCTTATAACACCAGAAGCCTAGCTTGGTCGATGACAAAAGTCTCATTCTACTGTAGAATTGTCAGGAAAGATTATAAAAATACCAAAACGCACTGGAGTGGACCTTCAAAAAAAACACCCAAGTGGAACTGTTGACAGGAGCACCGTTTTGTCCAGTTCATGGAGCGAGGAATTTTTGTACCATTGGAGTCCTTCAAGCTTGAAATATCACCTCCTATTCCATACGGTCAAGCTGCTCCCACAACAGCTCAATAGGGTTGAGATCTGGTGATCTGCGCTGGCCACTCCATTACAGACAGAATACCAGCTGACTGCTTCTTCCCTAAATAGTTCTTGCATAGTTTGGAGGTGTGCTTTGGGTCATTGTCCTGTTGCTGTAGAAGGAAATTGGCTTCAGTCAAGCGCTGTCCACAAGGTATGGCATAGTGTTGCAAAATGGAGTGATGGCCTTCCTTATTCAAAATCCCTTTTACCTTGTACAAATCTCCCACTTTACCAGCACCAAAGCAGCCCCAGACCATCACATTACCTCCACCATGCTTGACAGATTGCGTCAGGCACTCCGCCAGCATTTTCACTTGTTCTGCGTCTCTCAAATCTTCTGTGTGATCCAAACACCTCAAACTTGGATTTGTCTGTCCATAACACTTTTTTGCAATCTTCCTCTGTCCAGTCTGTGTTCTTTTGCCAATCTTAATCTATTCCTTTTATTGGCCAGTCTCAGATATGGCTTTTTCTTTGTCACTCTGCCTAGAAAGCCAGCATCCCGGAGTCACCTCTTCACTGTGGACGTTGAGACTGGCGTTTTGCGGGTACCATTTAATGAAGCTGCCAGTTGAGGACCTGTGAGGTGTCTATTTCTCAAACTAGAGACTCTAATGTACTTGTCCTATTGCTTAGTTGTGCACCGGGGCCCCCCACTTCTCTTTCTATTCTGGTTAGAGCCCATTTGTGGTGTTCTCTGAACGGAGTCATACACACCGTTGTAGGAAATCTTCAGTGTCTTGGCAATTTCTCGCATGGAATAGCCTTCATTTCTCAGAACAAGAATAGACTGTCGAGTTGGCTATTTTGAGAGTATAATCGAACCCACAAATGCTGATGCTCCAGATGCTCAACTAGCTCAAAGGAAGGCCAGTTTTATAGCTTCTCGAATCAGCACAACAGTTTTCATCTATGCGAACATAATTGCACAAGGGTTTTGTAATCGTCAATTAGCCTTTTAACACGATTAGCTAACACAATGTACCATTAGAACACAGGAGTGATGGGTGCTGGAAATGGGCACCTGTACACCTATGTAGATATACTATTAAAAATAAGCATATTAACCATAACCATATTAACAATGTCTAGACTGTATTTCTGATTAATTTAATATTCATTTCTTTCATGAGTATATATTAAAACAAGCAGAGAAAAACTTAAGTCTGAGACAAATGTTGCATTTATGACTTACTGAGCCAACCATGTGTAGGATTGTCTTTTCTAATTTAAAGGAGACAGTTGGCAGTTGGTGGTTGGCAACAAACAATATTAATGTTTATAAATCTGTCAGTGTGGTAAACTGTTGGAATTAGTTTGAAACCTATCCAAATTAATATAAAGATATATTTCTCATGTAAAAATGTTGCTTTGTTTCTCACTTTTCTTTTTATTGTAAACTTTGTTCCCTGTCAGAATCCTGTTTTGAGTACTGATTCAACTTTCCTAGTGATCTGGTTGGTTAGTAGGCTGAATTTGTCTTCCTACTAACCAATCTGCATGTTGGCTGTGCAGTGTAGGACACCATGGAGTTTTTGATTTTTAAAAGTGAGCCAGCTTTGAGGTGTGTGTTCAACCCAAAGGTACAGTACATGTCTTGCTTCATGGTACGGGGCCCCAGAGTCTGCATTCAAAGATGTTCTGTACTGACGGATTTAAAAAACATAGTGTTAATGAAGTGTTCCACGGTGAGCCTCCACAACAACTTCAGTGCTTTGTCATAGTTGCTTAGGTGTGTGAACTTTATTCTGATTGCATATACAGACAGGTGAAATATTAAAGGAACTATGAACCATCATAGGATATTAAAGTAGGGCCTCCGTGTGCTTACTCTGGCTATGTAGCTGTAATCCAGCCAACTGTTAAATTGCATTCCCATCAATCAGAACATATTTTCACTTTAATTTGTTACTTTGATATTGGAGATTTCTGCCCAGCTGTACATTCCCTGTATTACATGAGTGAATTATTCTGCAAAACGCATATCAATGCTACCCTTGGTTAAAAGCTGACAATGTGAGGATTGAATACATCTGGTACAGTTCACCTCTCAAGCCATGTGATCCAATGCACTATACACACCGACCTGGCTTTGTAGCTGGTGTGATCCCATCACAAGATACACTCTGTAGTTGTACATGTGTAGATTATAGATTCCTTAATCTACATATGTACAAGTACAAAGGATGCTGCTACATGCCAAAGGAAAAATGTAATACAAAACACAGGGATATAATAAATCCAGCTAATGAACATGAACTACCATACATTTTGTTTTGTTTTTTCCAAGTGAAAAGCTGAATACAGATTTCTCAGGAAAAATAGCTATGGTGCACTTTGAGTTTTATTTAAGCCCCAGGCTTATAGAACTTTCCCAAAATGGCAGTCTCCCATCTGAAGGAAAACCTCCAGATCTACAGATGTGAACTTGACATTGTAGGCTGTTGTTGCTCAGTAACACCCTGCTCCAGACTCATTTGCCATACTTTGCCCCAATTGCATGTTCTGTGCTAACCAGACCGCCCAACCAGCATGTGTACCATGATAGTAACTGATTAAATGTGATAACACTTTTTTTTTCTTTTTTTTTTCCAGGATCTATCCAAGGAGGGGAGCTGTAGCATCATGTGAGGTCTTGTCCATCTCCTGCGGTCCTTCATGTCTACCTGGAAAACACGGACCCGCTCTCGCCTCTGGGGTACAAACATCTGCTGCTGTCTGGTTCTAGTGTTGTCTCGTTGAACAAAGTGCACTCGGACTAACTACAGTAGAGCATCAAAATGTTAGTCTGACTGTGAAGCGCTCACTTGCCTTAGAGCAACAGTATTAACCTCCAGTATTCCCCAGTTGTTTCATTGCTCTAATTGCACAAGATGAGTTTGCCTTGATTTGTTCTAATTTAAGTGTGTGTGTGTGTGAGAGCGTAAACTGGCATAATAAAGTTCTAAATTTCAGTCAGACACTTGGCTCAAAGTATTAATGACTGTTTATTACAACACATGCAATTAAAGTACAGTTTGGCAGGAAAGGCTTTGTGCTCAAAGTGCTCCCAGTTCACAGTGGCTCATGTTACATGTTACAACACTTGTGTATTATTTATATATA
>OMLP01040844.1:0-20429 GCA_900302685.1 Spondyliosoma cantharus | reverse complement strand
AAGTTAAAGGATCAGTTCACCAAAATCCACATTTCAGTGTTTTTGTTTTTTTTTAGTTTAATGTTTTTCTTTTGTTTGGTGCTCACTGTCCATGCTGATAGTTGGCTTGTATTTGTCTGGGCTCTGAGATTTCTGCATGTGACTCTACAATGTAAATGAACTGAATTTATGTGGTTCTCGCATCATTGAAGGAAAAACATCTTTAAATACAGCACCCTTCCCACCCCCAATGTGATCAAGGCTGACGGAAACGGCCCTGATCGTACCGGAGTGTCCTTCCTGTGTGTCTCCAGAAGACGGGACATCTGGGTCATTGAGCAGTCATTGGAATTGCGAAAAAAGGGATGTCAAAACACAGTAGGCATTCTTCCCATCATCTCTAAAGTAAGTTTTAGGGGAAAGGCAAAGTTGGGTAGACAAAAAACAAAAAAATACTCCTATATGAATTGAATGAAAGACATTTGGTAAAGAGATTCATGTTCCCTTCAGGAGGAATTGTAGTAACTCTGACATTTCATTAAGCACCATCATCAGGTCAACATTAATTAGTCCAATACTTTGGTTTAGAAACAAAGCTGAAAAACTGACTTGCCATAGCCTCAGCTGCTGAATAACTTGTATAAGCCTGCTAACATGTTGAACTAAATTGTAAAGATACCTGCTAAATATAAGCACATACACATTTAGCTCAAGGCTCAGCAAGGTACAGCCTCACAGAGCTGCTAGCATGGCTTTACACTGATGACCGTACAACTTGAGTGTTGCATTAGCTGCTTCAACTGAAGACAAAGCATTCATGTCCTGCTCCCACTAACCATTACATGACTCACCAGGCTGCTGCAGGCAGTCCTAACCAGGAGACCAGTTAGCATTTCTGCATTTCCTACGTAAAGTCCCTTGGGCCTGATTTACTTTTACCAACCAATAATAAGCTTGCAAAGAAAATATCACTCCTAAAGGTTCATGTGTTTTTTTTGTTTTGTTTTTGTTTTTTTTTTACTTTTCTCTGTATGTTTGTTTATGTGTGTATATACACAAACAAAAGGACTAAGAATTGTAGCAAACATGAATGTATGAAGAATGCATATATTTGAAATGCACTTTGTGAAGAGGGAAAAAAAAAAAACATTTCTGCATTTCCAGTTCCCTCATCTTGGGGTCGATAGTTTGTTTTTAATGGGTTTTTGTTCTGAATTAAATTTTAATGTTGTGTTCTGACATAAAATACACTCAAAGACTTTACATTTCATAAAAAAGGCAGTTGCCAGCAGGTGTCTAAATGAGACTCAGAGGTTGTCGGGGACATTGAATATCATGCAGAACATAGAAAGTCCTCTCTACTCACTAGGTCATCTCTACAGGCCGACTTTAGTTGGAAACTTCTTACTCAAACCTTCCAACTTGTAGTGTGATGAATTTATATTAAAGTGTGCATAGAACAGTGTAGTGAGAAGCCTAATAGTGGTAGTGATGAAGTTACGCTACTGCTGTTGGTCCTGTATAGCCTAACATTAGCTTTTTACCTTTACGCTTAAAAAAAAATGGTGTTGATCTGTGAACATTATATCTTGCTGAACACAGTATCACAACACTGTTTGCCAGAGAGTTTTATTTTCTGCCATAATCATAAAAAAAGCCATAAAAAAAGTAAGTGTTTAACAGTATGCTTGGTTTGATTCCAGATGGGGGGGACTTGTTACATCTCAGACCCCTCTCTTTCACCATGATTAAAAAAGCAATACATGTGGATGAAATGAATTCAGTGCCACGATGCGTCAGTTACAGTTGTATCAAGTAATTGTCGTTGCATTCACATCGAGGTAACTGATGATAACAAACTGTCACAGGAACCATGTCTTTGGAAAAGTTCAAATGAAAACTGTCATGGATCAGAAGAACAACCGTTCTGAATGGTTATAGAGCGTGTAACATGGCTGCACATTCGTGATTGTTGCTGGTTTAATTCCAGCTGGTGAGTTTTCTTGCATTTCATAACCCTTTATCTCCCCCACCTCTCCCAATCCAACAGTCATTTAATTTGTAATGTAGCATGTCTTCAGTATTTGAGCACCAAAAACAAAGTTTCCTACACCACCACTGTGTTAGGGTGGAGCTATAAATCTGTCATCTGTCATGTCAGAACCTGCACAAATAAAACCCAATCTGTTTGCATGGACAAATATCAGTGTTCCCTTTTTAAAAGATCAGCTGGGACATGAATGATGAGCAGAGCTTCATTGAATTGTTTGTGAAAGAATGATTGAACAGCTCATGAGTTGTCAGATGCCTGAGCTAAAGCATTGCTGACATAAGTCAAACACAATTTGCATCACAAATATTACAACTCCAAAGTTGCTACAGATTGTCATCAGTGGTAGTCTTGATCGTATTCCACAAGGAGGAAAAATAACATGACCATCAGATTAGTCCAGAACACTTCATTGTCTTCGGGTAATGATGATACTGATTGTCACTGTGGTGTAGAATGACCCGTCTGACTTGATGAATCTGTCACATGGTATCAGTGTTCATCACTAAAAGACAGACTTGAAGGTTCTGAGAAGTGAGAGATTAACTCCTCAGTTTCCACAAGCAGTCTGGAAGGAAAAAAATTACAACGGCTTCTGTGACAGTCCTCCAACTCTGGAAGGAGTCATCCAATGCTGGCTTGATCTCTGCTGTTTTCCTCTGCAGGATTGGGATGAGCTTTGTTCCCCTCCTCCCTCATACCTTGAGGTATATTGATTACTGCAGACTGTAGTCTACACCATCGTCTCTTTGTTGGGGGCTTGTTGTGGGAAGGAAAAGGAATCTGAAGTCGCACCCGCTGATCAGTCTTCTTCCACGTCTTGAACAGATGCATGTGGTAGCGCACAGATACCTGAGAAACAAACATATTTCAGCACAACCGGCCAAAGGTCAAATACAGTTTTACTGTTACAATCAGGGTTTCATACTTCTGTCCATACTTGGCACAGTTCTCATTGTGGGGGAAAAATCTATGGCTCCAAAGAAGCTGCTGACCAGACTCTTTGGCCCCACAGGAAAAGATTTTGTATGTGCCCTGTATCAAGGTTAGGAGACCAGGCCCGATAATGTGTGGATGAGGGCAAAGTGACCTCTTGATCTGTGAGTTTATATCTCTCATGGTCATTGTAAACAAGCAGTTGGAAGCAGCTGCAGATATGCTTACAAACGGATCCCTGACAAACCAAGGCTGTTTATGTAAACTCGTAGGATGACCTTCGATCTATCTGCAGTAGTAGATTGAATTGTCTTCTATGCATTTGCTTTCCGTTTCTCCATTAAGTCAGAGGTGAGCAGTAACTTTCCACTTTTTTGGTGTTAAACAGATAACCATGTATGGGAGGGGTGACTCCTGAGTGGATATAATCTGAACAGTGAGAAGGTTCAGGACGAATTGACTTGGCATTATACTGTGCACACAGTTGTAATGTTATATTGTTCCTCTGTGGCCATGTTATATAAACTTTGTTTCGTTGTTTTTGACAATAAACATTTATTCTAAACTACTTCATCATCGTCGTCGTGTCTCCCGACTTTTCTTCATCTCTCCTGAATGGTCAAGTGAGGCGAAACACTGATCACATGTCCTATCTTCTTGTCAGCAACCATCCACTTAGAGTTGTGGTTGAAAGCCTGAGACAAGCTAGTGGGCTTTAGGACCCTGAGCCAAGACTTTTTTGAACTACAACTTTATTTTTTTTTATCTACTGTTCCCAATGATAGGAATGAACTGTCACTCTCGAAAGTTCCCGTTGTAATCTTTTTTCTGATTTTTTTTTTTTTTTCAAAGCTTAGAATTATCTTAGTGATTGATTTAAAATAAAAAAGTTGATGCTGCTAACCAATATTTTAATGTTAACAATGTTACCAACCGCAACAAGTGACAGTAATGCAGAAAGGGTTGCTAATAGAGATGAACCTACAGAGAATTATTGCCAACTCTGCAGTCCCCGTCAGCTCAACAGTATATTTAACACTTTGCAGCTCATTGTTGCGCTTTGCACTTGGCTGGATTAAACTTGATGTACAGTAAACATAACACATCCTGTCTGAATGAGTAGCATGTACCCTGAACAACATACCACCGTCCAGAAGACGTATATGGTAAAGAGGGCCAGTGTGAGGACCAGGAGCCCCAGGGCCTCCATGGCGTTGGTGTTGTAAAGGTCCATTGCTCCTTGAACACAGAGCCACCCCGACAGGCTGGCCAGTGGCGTGATGAACAGGAAACACACTGTGTCTCCACACAATGTCCGCCTCTGCTGCTGCATGGATGGAGAAGACAACCACTGGGGAGAAAGAAGGAGGATGGACTACATAACACTGCTACATCATAAATAACATGTTCAACCCAAGATGATGATGGTGAGCAGGGTGTAGGTGGGGCAATTTGACTGAAATATGGACATGTGACGATGGGACACCCGGGGTGGTGAGTATTGTATTTGGCCAGCAGGTGGTGCTAAATGCTTGGATCCAGTGAACCTTTGCATGCAGTTGGTGGCGATATATGTGAGTGATGGCAGTAAATCGTATTAAAACCCCTAAAAAACATCAAGAACAGAAGTGCTGTTAGGAACTTGAATTTACAGTATATGTATGTACAACATATAGATGATACTCCATAGGGCTGCAAAAAATAATTAAGAATTTTATAAAATGATAATATCATCCATAACCAGGAGAAAAAATGTTAGACATACTGTGAGTTTGGTATGTATGATGGACACAATATTATCCAAAACCTTAAAAGAACAATGCTTAAAATTGAGAGGACTTTCAGAGGACTGCAACTTACATCACTTACAAACGGGTTGACAGCCCTGTTGATAAACAGACTATGAAGTTATTAATGTTGTCACTACTAATGCTTCGAAACATGGAAATAGAACTATGATGGTATGATTTTGTTACTTCAAATTGCAACATTCCTTTTTCTCTTTAACACCTTGGCTGACCTATTGAACAGGCAAACCAACAGGCCAAATGCAGCCCTTTAACTACAACACTTTGGCCCTTTGATTAACTTGTTAGCAAGCTTATTGGCTCATGCATTACTTATGTCAGTTACTAATCACAGAAATACACCTAATTCAACAAAAGGTTTTAACCCAGGCTTTTAAGCAGAGGGATATGTATGAGAAACAAAGTGGCAACTTGCTTTTAAGATTAAAAAATAATAAAGTTCAGGAAAAAACAAAAAATGTGTAACGTGTATGTCCATTTCCTTGGCACTTCACATTTTCAAAATCTGGCCCTTCCTCAAAAGTAGTTGAATGGACCTGGAAATGTTAACCTTGACTTGCTAAAAAGGATGATAGAGGTCCCACCCAACTAACAGGACACAGGGATGTTAAGTCAGACTGGGTGGAATCACCTGTGTGAATGTACCATGTGTGTGTCTCCAGAACAGACCCATTTAACTGTGCACTACTTCACTAATGCAAACTCTTGCACCTGTGTTTATGTGCATGTGTCCAGCATTGCCTGACAGCAGGCTTATGCTGTGCACTGTGTAACTCTGTTTAACCTGGCGAAAACATGCTGCTTAATTACAGCAGATTACTGGTCGTGACCACACATGCTGCAGGACGAACAATAAGAAGAGCAGGCCATTAATACACTCTCCTGTGCTGTCCTCTACAGAGTAGCACGGGAAGGAAACACCTTCTAATCTGGCTCTGAAGCTAAGTGGCTTTAGGAGCCAAGTCAGTCCAGCCAACAGCAGCAGGTCCTCCTGTATGCATTTGCCATTTCCCCTCAAGCAAAATTACTCACACTGGTATTCATAAAAGAAGAATATGTTCACGCGACGCACATCTTCTTACCTCATCTTGCAAAGAAAGGGGACTATGTTGTCTCCCAAAATGGTGAACACTTGCTTTAACTGATAAAAAGGAAAACATACAGTAGGTAAAAATGGAGTATTGAGGATGAGTTCAGGAGTCTCACAATGTGCGGAGTGAACCTGCTCTGTAGTCTGCTGGTATGGCAGCAGATACTTCTGTATCTGTTGTCAGATGGCAGCAGGGTGAACAGACTGTGGCTGGGTGGGTGTTGTCTTTTAGTATCCTTTGGGCTCTGTGCAGACGTCTCACTTCACTGATGTCACTAATGCTCGTACTAGTGATGTTCTGGTGGTTTGAATCACTGTCCTGTCCTGGGCCGTGATGAAACATGCAAGTTTGTGATGTTTCAAGTCAGGTTGATTTCTATTACTCCTCTCTAAAAATTGAGGGAGTAATGCTATGCGGGGTCGAGGTGAAGTCTGAACAAGTGAGTCTGCTGTCCTGACATTGGTCGGGAGTTCGTTCCACAACAGAGGCGCCAGAACAGAGAAGAGTTGTGACTTTGCTGAGCTTCCTTTGTTTGTTCTCAGCGATGGCGGTACCAGCTGGCCCGCGTGTGGTCTGACCAGTGTTTGGAGGTAGATGGGTGCAGTTCCATTGACGGCTTTGAAGGCCAGTACCATCATCCTGAATCAGATGCAGGCCGCAGCAGGAAGCCAGTGGAGGTGACCAAGGTCACATGGGAGAATTTGGGTAGACTGAAAACGAGGCGCACTGCAGCGTTCTGGATACGCCGCAACGGTTTAGTTGCGGAGACTGGGAGTCTAGCCAAGAGTGAGTTGCAGTAGTCCAGGTGGGAGATGACCAGCACTGATCAGAACTAATCTTAGATAAAACTCGGGACAATCTTGTGATATTGTCACGGCCACCGCGGCGGCCATCAACATCTGTACCATGGAGACTGCTTCAAAAGTTGTTTACCTAAATAACACATATATTTTCTCATTTTCCCCAAGTGATATCAAACCATACTGATAATTCTGCTTTATTTATTGTGGTTTTGAGTTATTTGTACTCACTGTATAAGGGTGAAGGTAAAGGTCTCAAAGACCTCATAGACTGATATCAAAGCATGGACAAATATAACCCTTCAAGAATTGAATTCTGAGAAGCAGCTTGTTGACGTGCTACACTGACCCAACATGACAATGCAGTGTATTTTGGGAGCCTACCTCAGTAAGAGGTTTCGGCAGGCGCTCCAGTGCAAACTGGTGGTGGCAGAGTTCACAGTGGCTGCTGTTGGAGGCAGTGAGCCAGTGCTCAAGGCAGGCTCGGTGAACCATGGCCAGGCTACCAGAGCACTCGCAGGGGGATAGCAGCTCCCCGGTGATCCTGCCCTCATGGCAGATCTTGCAGAACGGCTCCTCGCTGCACAGACTGACACACGAGAGACAGCAGAGTGTGTGAGGATAAACTTTTATCTTACTAGAGCTGTGCTGGTAATCCAACAAAAGGGATTTGACCTACCCTCTTTGCACTTTTGCTGAATATTGCACGCTCATGCACTGACTTTAGAAGGTGGAAAAAGGTGTAGATAGTGTATTTTTAAAATTAATTTGTGGGCTTCTGGCATCATGAATTACACCAGGTGAGCTTTCTGTAACTTCAGCTGTTCAGGAGAATGCTGCAATGCAGTTTTGCTCCAAAACTCCAGAAACATTTTGTGGACTACGAAACTTCACCTGACTTTCCATCAGCATAGGGGGAGGAGATGATGACTGAATTATATTTTTTGGGTGAACTTATCCTTAAAGGCACTGCTTGATTAATCTATACGAAGAGGAAGGATTTTTACAGCTCTGCTACAAGTTCCAGGAAATATAAACCACTGAAGAGAGAATTTAAGCCCTCTTTTGGTTTCCGTTGAGCAGAACCACAGTAAATGAATATATGTTTCTGTTTTGTTTACATATGCCAATCCACTCGGGACATCTCTTCTCCATCATTGGTGGGAGAATGTTAGGATTGTTTGCTTGGGGGCATCAACTATATAAAGATGATCTATTTTTACCGCTTAAACAACTGAAACACTTTTGCAGATTAGGTTGACTGACACATTAAACAACCTTCATTATTGTTGTTGTAGTTGTTGATGATATTTTTATTATTATTATTATCATTATTTATTTCATGCATACTGAAGTTCAGACATGTTCCCCAGAGGTCTTTATTATAGAGATGCAGTAACTCTCCCTATCAAACAGCTCAGAGATGAGTCTGTGTGCTGTTGCCTCTCTGATGAAACTATGTTACCTGTCTGTGATTGCTGCACATTCTTCACTGGGCATGTCTGTGTGATAATGTGTTCCTTCTTGGTTGCAGCCTTGGAGTTCCTCCTTCAGCCCATGTTCAGGCATTAACTTGACCTCCCCCACAGAGCTGCACACCCTTTGGCCCAGGGGTTCCTCTGCTGTCATATCTGCTATATCAGGGGCCATTCACTCGTGTCAGGAGCATCACATCTGTGAACAGACACAAAGGAACAGATAAGCACACACATGTAAAAATTGTATATAGCAGATGAATGTATTTTAAGATCAAAATGATCAACTTGCAATTCACAAGTAAGTGATAAAGGTACAGTTCATGAATCAGCTGCACCAACGCAAATAGCTTTGATACAGTGTTGAACACAAGACAATTACTAAGATTTTGTGATGCTATTAATGAGCAATTATATTTGACACTTTAGTTTTTGACCAATATTTTCACTTATGTTGAGACTCAGTGGTGCTGTGTATGAATACACCTGCAATGTTATAGTTAAATGTGTGGTAAATGAAACAATAAAATGAATATTACAGATAAGTCTTTGTTTATATTGTTAAAGTGCACCTTTATATGGAATTAGATTTGTGCCAAAAGAAACAAACAAAACTTCTTAAATATCAAAAAAAATTGGAATTTGAGAGAACATAAAACTAATTTCAAAAATAAAACTTATAACTTGCAATCAAATAATTTGCCAAATAGTGTAAAGTATTGGTCTTTTACTCTTCTAATAATGCATTATTTTGTTTCGGTTCCCTCTGCTTCTCTCTCTCCGCTCAGACTTTTGCGCTGACTCTCAGCTTTGTGGTCTCTCTGCAGCTCTGTCTCGTTTGCGCTCCCTGAGTTTTTGTTTGCTGTTTTGGCACAAACCTCTCGGGTGGGTGGGCTTTTTCAGCAGAGCATCCCTATTGGCTAATTTGTTTTTGACTGACACAGCTCAGTACCTATGTGTAGATAGCTAGCGTGCTAAACGACCCTGGCTTTAAAACGGAGAGAAGAAGAAGACAACAACAACAATGAAGAACAATATATGTATGTAATAACTACTTACATTTCATTATTTTTTCTTGTTGTGGATTGTTACTGTTGTTTGGGCTGTTTGGGCGCGCAAACGAGACAGAGCTGCAGAGAGATGGGCAGAGGGAACCATAAACAAAATAATGCATTATTAGAAGAGTAAAAGACCAATACTTTACACTATTTGACAAATCATTTGATTGCAAGTTATAAGTTTTATCTTTGAAATTAGCTTTATGTTCTCTCAAATTCCTATTTTTGTTTGACATTTAAGAAGTTTAGTTTGTTTTTTTTGGCACAAATCTAATTCCATACCTTTAAGGCCATAATCACGTCGTAAACAGACATAGTGTAGGTGCTAACTAAAAACAAAGGGAATCACATCACAACAATGTTTTGTCTAGAAAACTTGTATGTTGAAGTCAACATGTATGTGACTCATGATCTACCCTCTCACTGAAGTTACCTAGAGCAGAAACAAGTGAAATAGACAGCATTCACCCTGTTACAAGACACTGTACCATCAACATGATTTTGAAGCTGTAAAAAAGTTAGATAATGTTGCTTTAACTTTCACCTCATGTCTGTGTGCTAAGTTCGTAGCTGGAGTCAAGACATGGTTAGCCCACCTTAGACTAGAGGCAGAAGAAAACAGGATCTGGAAAAATGTGCCAAAGGTCCCATATTATGAAAAACACGTTTTCTCTGGTCTCTACATGTTTAAACTGGTCCTCCCTGAGCCTGCCAACTCCCAGAACGAGGAAAACAAGCGATTTCTGCATAGTCTCTGCAGCCCACCCACTAGTAAAATGGCGCTCCTACAGGCTGTTCAGATTCAGCTCCTGTCGTTACGTAACGAAAGGAGTCATTTTCATAGGCCGACCTCCTCTGCGCGGTGATAGGAGATATCCGAGAGGGGGGCGTTCATCCCCGAGGTGAAGTTTGATGTGTCCAGCGGTGAGATAGCAGTGTTTAGCAATGTCATCGCTCAGAGCTAAACATGCAAATTGCTCTGTTGTTGGTTGTAAAAATCAACATCAGTACCTAAATTCTGTCCCAGCTACAGAAGAACAGAAGAGACAGTGGTTGCGTTTCATTTTTAACGACAACGTGCCGGCTTCGGTTCCTGTAAGTTTGTGTGTGTGTGTGCTAACCACTTCACATTGGACTGTTTCAGTAACGAGGGTCAGCACAAAGCTGGCTTTGCCTCAACACTGACCCTCGTGAAAGGATCAGTCCCAACCATACTGGACCCAGCAACTGCACCTGAGCCACAGGTAATTGTTGCCGTGGTTTGATAGTATTTACAGTTGCCTACAAGTATGGTGAAGTCAGCTGGAAACTGGCTAACTAGTTAGCTCCGCTTCGGTCCGCTATGCAATGGCGTTTGAAGCGAGTTCAATGTTAATGATGTTACGATGGAGTTTGGTTGTCATAGTAAAAAGTCTGGAAACATGTGCAGACTGGAGACAGAGATGATGCGAACAGTGTCCAAGAGTTTGGAGACTGTGTTGGAGACGAACACAGCTAGCTATTATCCATTAGCTACATGGTAGTAACTGTAACAACACATACAAACAAACTAACATTATTCTCTCCTATGGAAGTCCGATCCTGGGTCAAACTGGTATGGTTGAACGAAAGCATCTTCGCGAGCCATAGGGATACATCCACAGTAAACATTAGCGCATGCTACCAGCTAGCGTAAGAGGCATCGTCTTCCTGAGAGGGACGTGTAGCACGCAAGGCCATTGGGCAAGACTCTTAGCTCATTATTTTGACCTACAACCTTCTCCTCTTTTGGTTCAGTGTGACTGCTCCTATGGTACAGGGAGCAAACTGCAGACAGACAACCCAACTAATTAATTATTCTTGTTTTACAGCCCACACTTTTACTATTTGTTTCACTCTGACCGCTCTTGTCGAAACATCATTTCCAGCAGCTGTTTTCAGTGAAAAAGCTTTGATAAACCCACCGTACAATACCTGCCCAGCAACAAGCAAGGGACACACACTGCAACTTTGTAGTCAACACAGTGGAGGATTTAGCAGCTGAAGAGTCTAAGGATTTGTTAGAGGCCAAATTGAAGCTCAAAGAGGAGTGAATATTGGACTTCAAATGGTATGGAAATAGAATAGTGACATATCAACACTGATAGCAAAACCTGCAGCGAAAAAGGAAAAAATGCATCAAATCATTTGTATTTGAAAAAGTTGTGTTGGCACTTAAACATATAGTTAGCACTGAAAAATAAAACACTGAAGGGGGTTTTCTTGTATTTTGATGTGTTTTTCAATGACAAGCTTGTCATTTTTCAGCTCAGGTTTTGTTTTCAACCCCAAATTCTAATTGGCCGTTCAGCTTTACAGGCAGATACTGTGTCCATGTTGGTAATTTTCTGAAAAAAGGTGGAAATCTGTCAGTGCAGAGAGAAATTTCCCACAGTAAAAATGTTTGCTTGTTCCGTTACAGTAGGGCAGTGTTTTTCAAGATAAGAAAAGTCATTTTTTGGAAAAAGTAGAATAGAATATTTGTATTGCTTGCAAAAACATTGCAGATTTTTCACTTTCACATTATGTGAACATTTGTTTACATTTTTTTCAGTATAGATTTGAAGTGTAAATGATCTGTGACTGATGCAAGAGTCAACAGTGAGATGACGCCGACTCATCACATTTGTTCTTGAGCTTGATTGTCACTCCTCTCTATTCACTTTCACATTATTGTTAAAAAAACAGGCCTATTGTAAAGAGCTGACTCAGGTCAATATATGGTTGACCTGAGCCAACGTATGGTGTTGTTCACAAACACATAAACAGTGACACATGAAACACAACACTGAACTGCTGCAGAGCAGAGCCAGCGACATATAATAGAGTTAATGACAGCTAGCCAAAATCAACAAGTTAATCGATAATTAGTATATTATAATATAATTTATAACAGTAGTCTTACCATCAACTTGGTATCCACATACACTCTGTGATGGTGTGTACTCCCAGAGAAAACCAGCCCTTCCCTTCTGTGTTTATCAGACAGTGTGTGTGTAAGGAAGCCTCTCCTCCTAATGCCTGCCAGCAGATTAACGTGGCTCATGGACGGCGATGAGAATAGTGAAGGATTAGACCGAGGGGAAAGGAAGGGCCAGGCCAGACAAATGGAAATCACATCAGAGTGAGTTACACCAAGTGGGACCACCACCTCACCATTTCCCCCCTTAATCCTGTTAGGGGGCTACCAGGCAGGCAGCAGAGCGAGCCTTTCACTGGCCTCTCAGCTCCTATGGTAATACAGGCTGCTTGTATCTATAGCTGCTACCACAGGTGAGGAAGGACATGAGACTGTGTCGTAGTTGTTTATGTTAAACCTGGTTTAACACAAGGATGCTGCATGTCTAGGGTGGGGAAAGTTCCTTATTTTTTTATTCCAGTGTTGCTGACATGGAAATCTGATGGCAAGTATGGACAAACAAACAGTTTAAAAACAATCATGACTTGAGTTTAATGTAATTTGGCTTGTTGGTAAAGTAAAAAGCCACCTACAGAGCATTCTCTTATGTGTCTTCACTTTCAATCTCATCATCCAATGCAAATGTATAAGACCTTCAGAAATATGGTGAAAAGAACAAAAACAAATGCCTTCCTGTTGTTACTTTGAATACTTATATACTTTTTTTGATAATATTGATAATGTTTTATTTTACATCTTTTAATCATTTCAATTATCGGGAAAATAATGTGTCATTTGTATGCTGTCCTTCCAAGTGATGGATTCCGGGTGCTGAAAAAAAGCACAATAAATTAATACATTTTTAAATCTCGGGTGTGTCAACCAAAATAAAACAAAAGATGTTTTTCGAGTGTTGTGCAGAGGCAGACCTTCTGGAGGAATGAACACCCAGAGTCACATCAGATTCTGCTTTGATCCTGAGATCTTTTTTAATCTTTATTTTTTATCAACCTGACAGCAGCAGTGATCTTCAGAGGTGACCTCCATTGTCCGGTGTTTCTGTAAAGCAGCATGCTGACTGGAGCTCAAAACTCAAACTCACTTCGCTAGGGGTGAATCACAATCAAACAACCACCAAGGCTGATGAACATGTGTCTGACCTGACTGAGGCACACATTTTTTAGTTTTAATATCGCCATGTTTGGAATTTTGTTCACTGACCTCCCTCCGCACTTACTGACTCTCCAGGAGGTTATAGCGACAGAGGACTAAATTAAATAACCAAATCAGCTTGATATAAACTCAACACAACTAAATCAACTTTTAGTGAAATAATTGTCAAACTGTGTCCGTAAAAGAATGAAAAGTTATGCTACTGCATTCATTGTACTTCAACTCTCTTCCTTCTATTGATGAAAGATAATAGAACAATTTTGGTGTAGCAGGTGATCTAAACCAAACCAAAGGATATTATAAGCTGTTACCTACCGCAACAAGAGTCTGTTCAGCCTGCTGCTGTCTAGAAAAAGATACAAAAATATCTGCTGCCATACCACCAGACTACAGAGCAGCTTCTGTCCTCAGTCTGTGAGACTCTTCCTTGACACTCCACCATAAATAAATATCTATATGTATGTGTATATATATATATGTGTGTATATATATATAATTTTTGTTTTGCAAGAAGCAAAAGGAGACATATACATAAATGAACCATGTACCTTTTATGTCTGTGGGGAATGTGTAGCAGATTCAGTGCCAAGCCTGTGTTCTAAAGGACGCCCTTTAATTCATATTTATAGTCTGCTCTCTATTTCCACACGTAAGCTCAGATGAAAGTACTGCTGAAAAATAACTCCTTAGTATAGAGGAGAAAGGGAAGGACTTTCTGTGATTCGCCTTCTAATCCTGTCTGTTATTCATTCCCAGGCTGCTTCTGACAAAGCCCAGAGGGAACGCACATCACAAGGAATTCCTTCTTGAGCAGACTGAGAGGGTGGATAATTCCTTTGACAGCGGCAGGACAGCAGTCCCAGACATGCTGGATAAAAACGTACACAGGGCCCCATCACTTTGCACTGAAGAAAAGGTACTTCCTGTCCTCTGTGTAGCTTGTGGTGGGTGCTGGCTTGTTGGACGCTGCCTCTGGCAGCCTCTGGTATGGGTCTGCTGATGTTGTGTCTGGGCTTTAGTCAAGGTCTATTTGTGATCAGCGGAACCTTCAACCCCCCTCCTCCATTTACATTGTGTTAGATGAGAGTGGGGCCCTCTCTAATCCTGCTCAGGGCAGGAGCGAGGGGCCACTCTCCAGTCTATCGATCCTTTGCTTCATCAGGTCCCATAAAAGCCATTAAAAGATGTTAATCCAGCATGTGCCTCAGTCTGGATCGATAGTAGACAAAAGCACTGCAGGACGCCGCCTGGACATTAACTGACATATGTGCTTTATGCTTTACCTGTCCTGTATGCCATCAAGATCTTGATACAGATGCTGCAACACCTGCTCCTAAGAGTATAATTATTATTATAGGAGTAAAAATGAGAAGGGGTTGACTGTGCTTCAACTGAAGCGGTTTGCACAATGTTTTGTCCCATCATTTGTAAAGTCAAAGTGCTGATGGCTGTTCTGAAAGTTCAAACTAAAAGGTAAAGCATGCCATCATAGCTGCATCCCACTGCCTCCCGGCTCTCTTTCCAAAACCCTAGCGTGATGATTTCAGACATGATTTTTAAATCTACGAACAACTGTAGGTAAAATGAAGCAAAAGGAAAAGAAGGTGCTTTTAAAGCAGAACCAGTGTCAAAAGCTTTGTGAATAAGAATGGTCTGTAATCAAACAATGATCCTCTCTGACATCAGTAAAGACAAAGACAGCTCAATGGTTCAGGAAACAGCTACACAATCCCAGGTTATATCTTTAATGGTACAGCAGGCTGGTCAAAACAGTAGCACTTACAATGTTTTGGAGAATTTTGAATAAACTTTGTTTTACGATGCGTTAATGAGGCGATTGGGCTGATCTTAGTTCAGTAAAAGCGAATAACATGAAATTCAGAAGGTGTACAGTTGTATTTTGGTGATAAGTGAGGAAAATAGGTGTAAATGTTTAATTCTGACATTTGGTGAGTTTATTTTGTTTACAGCTCACATCTCAAACTACGAGGGCTATCAGACAAAGTGGTATTAGCTGGTTAGCATGCTAACTTCAGTAGACATGTCTGTGACAGAATGTCAACACTGTTGTTTCTTCACACTCTGTTGACAGTGTTAGTTATTTTTTTTATGTTTTAAACTAAATTCCAGCCCGACAGTTCCTTCTCGGTGTTACACTGTAATGGGAGCAGTCATGTGAAGAGAGGCGTTTCTATACAAACCTCCGATCACTGTGTACGATTGTCAGATTGTCTGCTCCAAACGTTTAAAAACCTGCTGGTTGCAGCCACTCTGATTCAGCCATCAGAAATGGGGTTTTGCACATTGTTAGATGATCCAGAATGTGCCTTATTTGAAGCATGTGAAGGCTTTAAAAATTAAAGCATTCCATGTGAGTTGAAAAGCCTTTATATAACAAAAATTTGCTGGTCATATCATAAATAGTGGGCAACAAAAGTGGGCCCAGGGACTCAGATGGGGCTTGCCAGGACTGTTTGAAGTAAGGAAAGGGATCACTCAGTGTTTTATCTGGGGGACAAAACAACTTGATGCGAGCAGGCCTTTCAAGGGTCTTTTTTTAAAACACAGATAAGAGAATAGGCAAGTGGCTGAAGAGGAGCCGTCAAAACAAGCAAACAGAAAAAGCACAGACTGAACACTAAAGCCTTATTTCACCATTCCAAACCTTATTCACCAATTACCTTGCTCAGTTGTGTATTATGACACAAGCTTCTTGATGTATTTTAATGACACTGAGTGCACACCCAGAATCTAACAGTGAATGTGGTCTTCTGTACCTTTCCCAATAAAGGAAGAATCCATTAGCTTTCAGAGGACTAATCTATTGAGAATGTTCTATCGGTCGGCACTATCAGCAGCCCCTCCAGTTGAGGAAGGGTGATGTCTCTGTTTAAAATGGATCCTAAAGACACGAGTGAGTGTGCCAAATGGCTCATGTCAAGTGGACATCCTTATCTATGAAGGATGGGGTGGCTCTCTCTTTCAGTGGCTCCACAGCTCCCAAGGCAGGCAGAGTGGGTGAATACTCAGGCAGAGAGAAAATGTACTGCAGGCTTCAACTGGATAGGTGCTCTGATTTTAGAAGAATCCTCTGAGTAAAAAGTGAGACGTTCTTGGGAATTTGGGAAAAACTCAAGAACACAAGATAATGGAGATAGATGGGATGGTGTGGCCCGCTCAGGTCTTCTTCACAGTGGTGTAAGACGTCACGAAGTCCAACAAGGTAGGACTTGAGGAGGAGGAGAGGTAGATCAGTCCAGAGCAGACTGCACTACTCCAGGCAACTTGTCTGTCCCGCAGACAGCCTGAAGCCACAGGCCACCATGACAGAGTGGACCCTGCTCAAACGACTCCTGGATGCTGTCCACCAGCACTCCACCATGATCGGTCGTCTGTGGCTCACTGTCATGGTTATCTTCCGGCTGCTCATTGTTGCCGTGGCAACTGAGGATGTGTACACTGACGAGCAGGAGATGTTTGTGTGCAACACGCTGCAGCCAGGATGCTCCACCGTCTGCTACGATGCATTCGCACCCATTTCTCAACCTCGCTTCTGGGTTTTCCATATCATCAGTGTCTCCACACCGTCCCTTTGTTTCATCATCTACACGTGGCACAACCTGTCCAAGAAGCCCCACAGCACCACCCAGAGGCAGGGGCAAGGTCCAGGGGACACCTTAGGGAAGGAAGGCCCAGATGTGGGCCGAGGCGGTGGAAGGGAGGTGTACGATCAGAGCTGTGACTCAGACAGCTGCTCCATCCACTCTCATAAGCATTTAGGTCACAGCCTGGCAGATGTGCTGGAGGGCATTTCTGCCCACAGCCTCCAGAGGGGAGGTCCTAACAACATGGTGTCCTTGAGTCACACGCAAGCTTGTACCTTCAGGGAGGGCAGTGCAGAGGGCCACATGGTGTCTGGCGGGGTTCTGTCTAAGTGCTATGTCTTCCATGTGTGTTTACGGGCTGTTTTGGAGCTTGGCTTCGTCCTGGCCCAGTGGAAGCTGTTTGGCTTTCAGGTACCTGTCCATTTCCTGTGTAACTCGGCCCCCTGCAGCCAGCCAGTGGATTGCTACGTCTCCAGGCCCACAGAGAAGACCATCTTCCTGCTCTTCATGTTCTGCGTGGGTGTTTTCTGTATCCTGCTCAATTTGTTGGAGCTCAACCACCTAGGTTGGAAGAAGATCCGGCAGGTGGTGAGGCTGAGGGAGAAGGCATCCTGGGAAGGCTGCCCAGGTTTGAGGGGAGGATATGAAACCTTCCCTCCAGACAGTCCTTCTCTCGCATCCTCTTTAGGCTTCAGAGATGTGACCAGCACCACCTCCCTGCCCACTTTGGACCTGGTGGTGGGTCACCAGCCTACCTGGACCTGTGCTGTCAACTGTGGCAGGATGAGGGTGTCTGAGGAGGGCAGAGGAACTGGTCTGGAGCAACCAAAGAGACAGGACTCCCATAAAGGAGAGAGGCAGCCTCTGAAGATTAATAGAGAGTTCAGAGGTTCAAAGCAGAGGAGTACTGAGGTCTGGATCTAGTCTGCAACCATGGGGGAGCATGCTGCCACCTTTATTTGTCTACACTAGGGGTCACCAACACGGTGCCCGCGGGCACCAGGTAGCCCCCAAGGACCACATGCGTAGCCCTCAGGCCTGTTCTAAAAATGAAAATTGAATATTGATATTATCTGTTTCCCACCTGTTAAGTCATTGTTGATAATTATTGTGAGAAATCATTAACGTGATCAGTGTCTTCACATAGATATTAGTACATTCATTAATCATTAATAATCATATATAACTAAAGGCAAACTTAGCAAATTTGTTATTTCAGAAGAGTGTATCAAACTGGTAGCCCTTCGTATGACTCAGTACCCATGAAGTAGCTCTCAGTTTCAAAAGTTTGGTGACGCCTGGTCTACACCAATGGTGCTCACTTTGGAATACAAAGGTTACCAGTAAACTCCATAATTTAAATGATTAGTAAACTTGGTAGACTATTTTCTTGCTTCCATTAATATAGCCATGCAGACAGAGGTTTTTTTGGAGACTTTTTACTGCAACCAAAATACAAGGGAAGGGACTTTATCTTTCATGTTCAACTTCACAGCATGGGCAAATGACATGAACCAACATATATTTCCAAAAATAGCTCCATTAATCAGGATAACCAATTGTCCAGGCTTTCAGCAGTTGTATAGGGGCGATTCTTCTCAGCAGAAAATATACACAGGCAGTGTAACCCAGAACCACATGATTGTTTTAGAGAAATATAAACCACTGGCAAATGTTTGAAAATAACTTTTCAACATGAACCACAAACTGATTTCACCCCCAATTTACTGGCTTGGAGGCAGGAACCCTAGAGACAGATGTTTAAAAATCTGAATACACCAAAACTGTCTGCATCGCTCGACACAACAAGAGGTAAAGGAGAACATACAGTGATCAGATTTTGAGGCCAACTGCCTTGCACTGAATCATCTTTTTAAGAAGGTAATTATGTTAAAAAAATAGTATATTAAAATAAAAATCGTAAGTGCTATATGGTTTGATTTTAATGGGTGACATTTTTCTATAGTTTCAGGCCTCTCACTCTCTGCTGTATTTCCTATTATAACTCTACTGATATCATCAAAAGTCAAAATAACAAAAGAATTAAATAAAAAAATAAGATGGTCTCTCAGTATTTTGAAAAACATTTCAGCCAAAACAAAAACTACTGCAGCTAATGACCAGTGAGTTCTCTCTCCAACAGATTCAACAAAACTGACCGAGCGGAACCTTCATGAAGGAGGATTTACTGCAGGACTAGTTACCCAATAAATGGCAACTTAGTTTGTGTTTCTTGTAATTTGGGAGAACTAACCCATCCTTTCATCAGAAACTAAGTGACTAGAAATCAGCCTGATTAGACAACTTTTATCCATCATGATAATCATTAGAAAAATAATTTGAACATTAAAACCCCTGCGGTGTGTTTTTATGTCTCCATGTAGAGCACCTCTATCAAACTCAATTTGAGTTCAGGAAGCACTCCTAATGTATTTTTGACTCTACCGCTGACTCTAATCATTTTGTCTTTCTCATTCATTAACAACAAACCCTTCACACACAGCACTTTTGGGACAAAATCTTACTGGATGAGCTGCCTTGAAAAATCACAACTTAATGGAGATGCCACAATGCTCTTGCCAATTAGTCCGGTTTGTATGCCAATGCTGGGTGAGTCTTAAAACCTAAAGACATTCAAATTATTAGAGAAGATTTAACACAGTATTAAACACAGCATAACTGAACGTGATAAGATGACCATATATGTAGGTTTTGTAATTTATAACGGAATCAAAATCAATGTGGATGTGCTATGTGTTTACAACACTGCACAGGGTCATTAGATGGCTGGGCAGGAAGGAGTGTGACATTGCCTTTAAAGACTGATCACTGATAAGTGGATTCATCTTTTAAGTTAGTTTCTTCCAAACGTTTTAGTTTGCAATCCCTTAAGACAAAACTGCGTGTACTTGTTACTCCTGACTTCACAGGTTGCATTTTTTTCGTTTTGAGCAGCTGAGTCATTTTTTGGCTCTTTGTTTTGAGACACATTTAGAGATATAAAGAGGTAAAATTATACAGTTTTAATCCAGGATAAATCTGGCAAAGGTCAGACAGTACTATAAATATTACATTTTCTTTGTGGCAGACTTGTTTTTTTGTCTTTCCTTCACCAGTAATATTCTTGAGTAATGATGGACATCGAACCTTGATACAATACTTAAAATAGACACCTATGGAGCTGGCTGTGTGCATGGAGAGCATTGTCATGGTCAAACTTGAAAAATAATAATAATTAAAGCTGCGAGCAAAATTGAACAAAATTGTTGTGGTAATCAGAATGTATTTGGTGAAGATATGCACGATTGTTTGTTTTGAATCAAATTTGCAGGAATTTGTTGTTTTATATTTTGGCCGTTTTCTGGCGAATCGAAATTCTTTTAATAACTTTTTGTCAGGATGGTCCACAGATGCTACGTGGCAAGTTTGTGGGTAAGCCTCCATGGTGGTGTTCAGTGCTGCTTCAGGGAAGTGGCTGTTGTACTGCTGGAATTTGTCTCCCTGCAGCAGTGTAGCAATGATCAGGGGTTTGGTGTA
>OMLP01040843.1:17926-32328 GCA_900302685.1 Spondyliosoma cantharus | reverse complement strand
AGACATACAAGTTTGTTGCTATAGGAGCAGGTGTGCCGCCTCACTGAAGCAATGCATTAATGTTGAATGGAGAAACAGATGATGAAATATACATCACACTGTGATTGCTCTCCGCTCAGTGTGGGTGTGTGTTGAGTGTGTGTGGGCTGAGATTACTTCATGTTTCTATAACGACACCAGATAATCTTTGGTTTATTCAATAAATCTGTCAGCTGTCTGTCGTTATGACGTCCACAGATGCATCTATAAATCTAGATTTTACATATTCAGCTGATCATTCAGGAACATTTTGCAGCTACGCCTGATTTTCATACATGAGTCAGTGTCTCTGTGAAGGCGCACGGTTGTAAACGGTTTGTTAAAAGCTGTATTAAACTCCACAAGCTTGCCTCCCACTTCCTACACAAGGAGGGCGCCGCGCTTTCTGCATCGACTGCACATCACGGGACAAAAACGATGAGGAATCGTCGAATTTTGATCGAATTCTCAAGAACACAGAGCTTCCAAATCTGGGCCGTTATCTGTTCTATTCTTCTAATGTATAATTAACAACATAAGGTAGATGTTCCTGTCTTTGCCTATAAATACTAAATTTAGATCATATAAGCAGCTCAGAGAAGACGAGGTAAAGGAAGCGTGAGTGCCTCGCTGTAGCTCACAATGCAACTGGCATGCTGAAGATAAAAACCCCTTCACGGTTGCTCCTCTCCAATTAGCCGAGTAGCTTTATGCGCCGTGACATGCAGAGTACAGTAGGCGAAGGAATCCCAGACAGCTGGAAGCATCTCTAAACATACTCCAAGCATTTGAAGCAAAGCTGAGCGAGCAGCAGAGACATCTGGCTTCCTCCGTCTGAGTCTCTGTTGCCTCCTGCGCTGCTCTCTCTGTCTTCATCTGCGTCTCCATCACCTTACGTCTCACTTATCAATATGTTAATGAATGTTTCTCCACCTCTCTACTTACAGATCTTAATTAGTAATTCAAACAGTTCTCCACCTTTTAATCAAACATCACTGCGCAGCTGAAGCACTGTTGGACCTTTTGGGTTGTGACTTGCAGATGTAACGCTGCTTTTGCAGAGCGTCAGGTAGCCGCTTCGTCCAGAGACTCGCCCTGCTGATGTCACGTGTGACCTCTGGATGAAGAAGTCTGGTGCCACCCTCGAGTCCTCTTTCACTGCCTTGTTCTCTTTTTTATCACCTCCTCTCTCTCTCCGTGTTACTGTTTCCCCCTCACCCTGTTTTCCCAGTGCCTTCCCCCCACTTTTTATTTTCTATTTTCATGGACGCCTGGATGAAGCTAAAACCCCAGGCAGGCAGGCAGGCAGGCAGGCAGAGCAGCTCGACCGTGGAACCGCTCGGCGGAGGAAGGAAACTGCAAAGCTGCACTAATAACGTCCCCCTGAATATTTTAGACACAATTTATTTTTAATCCGCCGGCTGGAAATCAGAGTGATTCAGTTCCATATTGTGGCCCCTCTGGGTGTTTCGTTGCTCATACTTTTTTAATGACCACACTTCTGTCCATCCAGAGGGAGGGAGGCAGGGAGGGAGCCGGGACTCGTGGCCTATTACTCTGAAGGTAAAGGACGGGAAGAGTCGGCTTTGAGTTTGATCTCAAGATTAGATTCGGACATTTGGAAAGAAAAAGTCCCACCTGTCCCTCTAAAATGACTGATTGAAGTAATCGTAAAGACATAAAGGGTCCATTTTTTAATAATTACACTTCAGGTAAAATATAAGGATATAATTAGAAAAGCAACATTTAATTTTCAAGAGGGACAGTTGCTTTTTTATTACCGTACACGACGTCATCAGTGTTTGTAGCTGCACATTTACTACAAAAGCTCCTGCAGATAACGTCAAATTACATCAGAATCACAACTCAGGAGTATCTCTGTGGCCTCGAGGTCAAAGACGGATCCCGTGTGATGACATCATGCTTGGTTTGAGGTTTGAGTCCAGCAGGAACATGCTGTTTCCTATATGTGTTATCCTCTCTTAACAACAGAGTGATGTCCATGTACATGTATAAAAAGGGATGTAGGTTGTGCTGAGAGAGCACGCCGCTGTTCTCTCTCGCTTCAGACTGCATCATTCATCGCCGAGCCTCACAAAGCACTCTCATTGTATTCGTTAAAATTTAATTGAGAAAACACGAGTGCTGTTCTGCGTCTACGCGCGGCTGTTTTTGGCCTCATACGTGACTCACGCCTCATTTAAGACTCATTCTGATTGGCACCTGGAGTCAGAGCTCCCTGACACGTTGTATTATATTTCCTGTGTTAAGGAGCGAGCTCAGTGTTTCATAAGGGCCATTATCAAAGATTGTATTACTAAATTAGGACCGTCGGGGCTTGCTTCCCCCCACCAAAGCGGCTCTGATGCTGTCCCACGGGAAATGAAGAAATAGGCAAGAGACAGATTGACAAAAGAGACCATTGAAGCCGGGCTGGAGGATGGAATTAAATATTCCGCTCTGCCACCAAGATCATCTTAATATGTTTTCATATTACTGCTATGTGCATGCAGGGGCTTGGAGCCTGTGCAGCACACACCACCAAGAGACACCTATTAAACTTGAACTCTCAATTATCTATAATTGACCCTCCCCGACTGTAGCGCGGCTCACCAGGGTCACTAATGATGTGAATTTTCTTCTCGTAACCTAAATCTGTGACATAAGTCAAGAGGCTTTCAGTTGAGAGTACATGAACAGACATATCAAGGACAGTTGGGTAGTTGCCCCTCAGGAATAACGTGTCACATGATGCAGTTTGAATGCAATTATTTGAATTGACCCTGCGAGGAGACGCTGGCTCCGCGCTGACACTGATGTCACACTTAGTACAATGAAATAAAATTGGTATATATAAAAAAAAGAAATATCCTGGTTCATGGTTTGTAGTGTTGTATTCTACAAAGCCGGATATGTTGACTTCAAAACCCTGTTTCGAATTTATAAATGAAGCAAGATTCTTGTGGCCAGATTAACAACAAGGTATTTTTTTTATGCAAATCAAAACATTTTCATAAATTGAGGGCCGGAACAAAGAGCCGTTATCGACCGAGGACGATGGAAGAGGAAGCAAACTGAAAACAAAGATAACAAATCAAGAGCTGGATGGAATATTTTCTCTGAGGTGTCTTTATTCCCTGAACCAGTTCAGGTAACGGTGCCAAGAAGGCACTCTGTCAATGTTTGGCTGCAAAATTGTTGAATTTTGCAGTTTGTTTATTGGCGATGTGTTCAATAAAACGTAGTTTGCTGATTGGTTCAGGTGCCTCAGTCATTCAGAATATGGTTAGGCCGGCTTTTCTTAACAGTTCATGCCAAATTGATTTAAAAAAAAAAAACAACAACTTTATATTATCACATTTCTAACACTTGTGGCCCCTCCTGCTGCAACTCTGAGGACCCGGAGCATTCACAGCCTGCCTCCGAGTCTAAAGGATTGACGGTGTACTTTTCCAAATATGGTCACTTCTGGCTCCAAAATACCAAGATGGCGACGGCTGTACTGTCAAACTCAAGGCTTCAAAACTGATGTCCACAAACCAATGGGTGATGTCACGGTTTATAATCCGTAAGGTCAGTTCAAGGACATCCTTGACGCGCACGCATCAGAGTAATTAATATAATACAACCATCAGATTGATATTATCAACAGTCAGGCCTTCAGTTTGTCCTCACAGCACCTCCCTCACGATGTGTGACCTACAAAATGATCCAAGTAACTGTAACTACGCCGCGATCAGGACTTCCAGATCCCATCTCCAACGGCCCCGGGGCTGTAGGCAGACTGTTCACGGACCCTCCCCCCTTCTCTGGATATCAGCTCTTCTTTATCCGCGTCTTATTCTGAACTCACACTGCGAGCTTTCCACTCGGTACGGGAACATGTTGTTCCTGGAAAGCTGTTTACATTATGTAGTAATTGCTGTTCTTATATCTCAGACATTACAAGCAATCAGACGCTGCGAGGAGTTTCTGCATGTGTCTCTTCCATGATGGAGACACAAGGTTCGAAAGAATAACAAATAAAATCATGTAAGACAAGACAGTGTGTAGTTAATAGAAGAGGCTTCATGTTTTAGTGTGACGTTTGTATGGGAGTGGGTGTTGATTGAAACCCTTTTACATTTGTTCAGTTTCATTAATCTGAGTGTGGAGGACGGATTCATAATCAGGAGCCTCTGATAGAATTCATTTCATATGAGGGAAGGTAACAAACTGGAGATCTTGTCTTCGCTACAGCTCAACGTCTGAACGGCCACATCAGAATTTTCTTTCCACATTCACATGTTAATATTCAGTTAATATTTCCCTTATACAGTAAATCTAATAATGACACTCAGATGTGTTGCATTGGTAATATTTCAGAGGTCCAGCTGTAATAAATGTACCTGCATTCGAAATGGAAGCTGCTGTCAAAGTTCACGGCCAATTTTGAAAATGAACCCGTTTATCCTTCAATATCGGGACACCTGAATGTGTCTTTAATTAAGTGGCAGCCTCGTTCCTCTTTACAGGAACCTGAAAGCAGAGATCCATTCACTGGCTCACTGTCAATAGAGACACTTCATTTGATTTGGTAACAGTAGACTCATCATTCATTCCTAAAAGTAGGAAATGAAATGAAATATTGGCTAAGAGTAACCCTGATCCATTTGTTTTGACGTGTTTTGAGTTATTGAATCCTCTCTACCCATTTCTTAAACAATATTTAAACCAGTCTGTGTCCTTCAATGACCCCATATCACATCTCATCAGAATTAGTTCTGTCTGAAAACAGAAAACGGACACCGAGAGGATTACATCACAGTTTGATTGTGGACGGGTCAAAAATGTGGTTGTTTAGTTTTATCATTATAAAGTTAGTGACGTGTGGAGGGTTTCAATTATTATAATGATCAGAAACTTAAGTTTCAGGAAGATTAACTGATTTTCTAAATGAGATACATTTTAAATTCAATGATCAAATTGCAAATGTGCACGAGACAATCAGGACGGGCTTTTATAGCCTTCACGGGCCCTGAGGCAGGTGGTTCGAGCGTGTTCTGTCTTTAATTAGTTGACCACATATTTTTAAATCAACTTTCTATCTTATGTTTATGCACTATATAAATGATGTGCATTATCCTGTCAGCGTTTCGAGGCACCTTCTCTCAGAGTTCAGGGAACAACACTGAAGTGAAAAGCATTTATTCAGCAGGAGAATGATTTTATTCTCTTGGGCTGAATTATTAACACACAACTACAACAGGTATTTTTAGTTTGGACCACGGTTTACAATATTAATACTGTTTCCCATACCTGCCCATCACCTCGCAAAACACTGGACCTTAATTCAAAACAAGAGAATTGCAGCATTAAGCAAATTTGCCAACATAGTGACGGTGACTCCCCTGTGCAGCGAGGCAGACGGAGGCTGGTCAGGTTAAAATCTTACAGCTCCGCACTCGCATATAAAACCAAGGGGAGACTGCAGAACGTGTAATAAGACGGCAGTATTTTCCTTTTTATGTCCTGAAGTTAACAGCAGTTTAAAATGGTCCCTGAATGCATTGTAACGTTGAAATGTTCTTACAATTGGCACGATTTTCTTCTTCTTCAGTGTCGCTGATGCCGAGATTAATAACTATGTGGTACGAGGATTTATGATAGATATGTGATTAACGATGTCATTATAATCACTATAATAGCATCACTTATTTGTTTCATGATTCTTTTGAGGTTTAACAATTGATGTTAAAAGATGAATGTTACTGAAAACTATGAAATGAAAGAGTTCTCTCGGCCCCCCGTGAGATTCTGTCTTCCACTTAGCCAAAGAAAGGAAGAATGAAAAACATGTCTTGCACTTTTTCAATTTCAGCAATTAAATAATGCAGCAGAGTGATTCCCATCTGAAATATGAGGAGGGCACGTCCTGGACTCCAAGTCACTGATGTGTATCTCTGTCTCTCCCTGAAGCTGGCTGAGGGTTTCCATGAGAGGGCCTCTCTTCCCCTGAATGCTGCAGGCAATCTTTGCTCATCCAACCACATAATGACAGAAGTGTTTGCAGAGACTACCAGGGATCTATGGCAGATGGAACCAAAACAAAAAAAATGTAAATGATGCAAAAGATGGTAATGTCTGTGCTTCCCCACAGGGTTGCTGGTGTTGAATTTCATATTAAGCAGAATAATGACTGGTGCTCATTAGAAGGGAAGCGTCTTTTGGAGAGTTACTGCAGTGGGCGCCTGATAGAAGGTCTGTTGGATGCTGACAGCTGTTTTACTTGTTCACTCACAGTATGTGTTAGCAGCTAACAGTTAGCTGGTGACATTAAAGTGTAGTTGGATATATATGGCAGGTATTTGTTGGGGGATCGGTTGCTGGTTGTGGGTTATCTACCGTGAATGCACATTATTGTCTCTCTCCCTTTACCGCCTGCTTAGTCCCACAGAGTCCACAGACTTCACATGGAGAGGTTTTCATGGTTTTAAAATGTATTCAACAAAGAGTGATTACGCTGTCTGTACTGTTCACACTATGGGGAGAAGGCTTGTCTGGACTCAGACGCAGAACTCAGACTCTGGTGATCAGTTACAGGGTTTAAGTTAAAGGTGATGAGAGGTGGTCAGGTACTGGATGGCATGTGGAGCTGGAGCACAGGAGAAAATGACAAGTGACTGAAGAACCGGGCTTTAAACACCGCAGGGTGACGAGCTGATGCAGTCAGGACGAGAGCAGAGCGTGAGATGAGTTGATGATCTCTGGAATTCTACTGCAGGGATGTAAAACCATTCTGCCAAATCATTCAGTGAGGCCTCGCGCCCTCTGGATGGGACATTGTCATCCTGGAGAAGACAGCTGTCCTCAGGATAAAACTGTTTGGGTGCAGGATAGAGGTGATCGCTCAGCAACAACTTTTTATTGATTAGCAGTGACCCTTCCCTCTGGAGAGACACGTCGATCCAAACCACGCCAGCAAGAATGACCCCGCGCAGTATAACAGAGCCGCCGTTTGTTTTTCAACTTATTTATTCATGTTTTTATTATATTTTGTCCCCTGACTGCACATTCATTATAGCTATATGGCATACACTCTGCAACTACACTTAAAAAGGTGCAATTTGTAAGACTTCAGTTTAATGCTTGAAAAGCTAAAAACTGACTAAAGTCATCATCAGATTGTGAAGAAACAAAAGGTGTGGTGTCAAAGATGTGTATGTAGAGGTGCCGAGACATCTGCTAAAGTTAGCATGCTATACAGCTCGTCCTGGCCCATCCTGTAGTAATACCACTTTACTGAGCAGCTAATGTGCTAACGAGCAAACGGCAGTGTGTTATGAATCTGACAGGTTGCCAGTTCTTACATGTTGCACCTTTAATGGACACAGTGGCTACTGACAAACCAGAGAGGGGTGGTAGTTTCATTTCTTTCTGATTCCTACACATTGTGATCTGGTAAAGCTTCTTCCGCTGCACAGCTTCAGACTGCAGTAGTCGTTACACAAAGCTACCCTTCTGTTGTCGCTCTGCATCACAAAGTTAATGAGAGAATTTAAAGATCTTTTGCTGCAGAACACGACCTGATAACGTCTGGTGTTGCTATCAGCTTTAATCACTTCCTACTTTAATATAAGATAAGATAAGATAATCCTTTATTGATTCCCCCAAAAAGGGACATTCAGGTGTTACAGCAGCACAAGGACAGACACAGTGCAGATAAATTGAGAAATTAAAGAAAAAAAAAACTATGAAGTTCATAAAATGACAGAAGAATAAGAACAATTTCACTCAAACAGCAACAATAGAAGAAATAATAATCCCCCTTTGAGCCTTGTTACAGTCATTGTTTGTGTGTTGATGTGTTGGTACAGTGAAATGTTTATTATTCATGCATTACTCAACCAGAATCTGAAGAAATATCATTATATGTCTGCGTGTTTGCTGTTGCTCGGTGGCAGAGCGTATAAGGAGACATGGACAGAGACTGAGAGGAGAGAGAAAAATCTAATGCTGAGATAATAGAAGTGCTGGGCGAGATCAGGAATAAAGCGGTGGGTGGGGGTTGGCGTGGGTTTCCATTTAGAAACAGAAAACTGCTGAGGAGCACCTGTCGTCACAATCTGTCCACCTCCACAGTGCAGCGCTGCAAGTCTGCACAGACAGAGGCTGCTTCCAATCGCTGGCTGTGGTATCCGGCTGAAATGTTTGACGTCGATCTGTTTCCCTGCTTCTCTGTAGCACAAAACAACTGGATCTCATCTTCGTCTGTCTTTGAAGCGTCTATTCAGTACACGCTCTATTTTCTTGTGTAACACAGCGTGGCATTGTTTCACTCTTTCGGCACTCCAACAACGGACAGCCAGTCTTACGTGTCATTTTCAAGGACATGGCTGGACACATCGTGCCCGGTCATCCATTTATTACGCCTGTGTTTCCTGCCCAGGGTATCACTGTACGAGTGTCTCCGGCATCGTCTTCGATAAAGGAGATAGATGGAGTTTATCTGGAGCTATAAGCGTAAACATAATATTGATGGGAGTAGCCCTCGGGTCTCCTGGTTAATAGGTTCTGACACCTTGGCATGGTTTTGATAGATCAGGGGCCAAATGGACGATTGCTGCAGGCATGGAAAGCCTTATTACAGGCTGACAGAGGAGCATAGCGGCTGAGATCCATCACCCTCTGGGGAATCGTGTGCATGTGTGTGTTTGTGGATTTGGAGAGGGCGGTGTGCGAGGGGGGACATCCCTGGCAGACGGAAATCTACTGAGTGCCAGGTTTCACACAAGGTGGGGCTGTGCTGCCTTCTGGTCTACCTTGAATATGCAAATTGGGTGTTTGTATGTCTGTCACAAGGAAGCTTCAAAGTTGAATCCTCGGGGAACGCAGCTCATAGGTATTTCAGTGTCCGTGTGGACTGGAGATGGATCTGGGTAGGTTTGGCAACGCAGCGTCTGAAAAATGTGAAATAAATTGACAGAATTTACGATTTAACCTTTCTTAACATAATAAATCTCAACAAAAAACGTGTTGTTGCCTTTCAGTTCTGGTTCGGTTCTCGTCCTCGCTGGCTAATCGCAAACAAACCAAGAGGTGTCAGCATGAAGTTCTGTGTGCCGACAGGTACAACATTGATTGGATGGCTTCAGTGTTATCATTCATCACCAGCACTCAGTGGTTCAGCGTGGAGAAATCAAACACTGATGACTCATAACTGAGCTGCTCTTTCCTTCATTTTTCTTCACTTGAGCTTCATGAAGAAATAACTCATTATTAAGGAATTATGAGCGTAATCTACTGAGACTGCAACTGGACCTCATGTGTCACGAATAGCAGAATAAGTGTGCCAGGAACTGGGAGCTGGCAAAATCCACAGACACAAGCATGAAACACTTTTGTTTTAACCTCATTTCACTGTCTGATCCAATCAAATCTCTGCACCGTGGTTACCAAATGATCTTGCATAATTAATAGTATAATGGCCAGTAGGTTAATAATAGATTGCCTATAGAGGTCACTTCAGCTCACAACAGAATTTAAATGTAGTTTAGATTTGGATTCATCCTTAACTCCTTAAATCCTGCAGTTAATCTGCTTTATACGCCACAAATGAACTAAATTCAATGACATGATTTGATTCAACTTTATTGTCATTACACACAATGAAATGTAGTTTCACATCTAACAAGAAGTGCCAGTGTGGACATTTGGGTCGAACAAACAGGATGTTCACCCAGGAAAAAAGTCAGCTGTGACGTTTTTTTGTACTCAGTAATAATAGTAGTTAACTTACGTCACATAAATAATGTAACATGACTTATGTAAGTTACTTATTTGAACCCAAACCATGATCTTCTCCTAAACCCAACAGAGTAACCTAACCAAATTGTCATTTAGTAAATCATTGACAATCAACCCTTCAGTCGTTAAGGTGCCGTAAGCACTCATGGTGACCAAACATTCATGCCTTAAAAATGAATCTTTCCCTTGCTTTCTGCTGCTAACACTGCAGGCATGCATTCACAGCAAGCTGCCCTCAACACCAAAACGTTAACATGCAGAACAAGAATGCCCTTATCAATAAATAAAGACAGCTCTGCTCAGCATACAGCTTGTTGGGCCACGGTCTAGTTAGGAGTGGAGATGTGTTAACAGAGCATTCCTGGGATAAAGATGGAAGTTATGTTGGGTAACAGGCGGCCCAGCAGTGTGTGAGATCATCCCGTGGTCGAAATGTTACAACTCTAGTCTCTGCAATAGCCAATTTAAAGACAGTGTAAGCAACGCGTCTATGCCCACCCTGTGGCCTGCAACAGCCAATGGATGACTTCATAGTGATTTTCAGGACAGCCACTCGTTGTTCCTTCCTCTCTCTCCTGAGCCACTTATATTATCGCCTCTGATGCACTCGCTCACGTGTTAATGCATTTAACTGCTTATCTTAGGAAAAACAAACTACACAGTCGGTGACTATGAACCTTTGAGCTGAAGTGAATTGAATCGGCAAAGAGATTTGTGATTTGCACCTCTTCTTCTGTCTTTGTGAATGCTCACATGCTGTTTCTACTTTCCTTCAGACTCCACAGACAATAAAATGATGTAATCTGACTGCACACCGATCACACGGAACAGGATCACAGACCAGCAATTAATTATGTACTCGGCTGCTGTGCCAGGAGTCTGCTGCTGCTCATCAAAAGTCAAACCCACGTGCACTTGTGTTTGTGTTTCCCTCCCCTCTCCCCCTGTGGACAAAAACAAGGGAACAATATAATACCTTAGCAGGATATTCCCCCTGGCTTCCCAGTCAGTGACAGTGCCAAAAACTGGGCTGACAGACCTCCCAGCACCCTCAGCTGTTCAGTTGCACCTTTTCCAATCCACTTTTTCCAAGATTGCTGCCTCTGTCATGGGAAATGTTAAGGCCTAGTGAATAAAGTGGGTTTTCAACATGTTTGGTTAGAAATCCTCATCCTGCAGAACAATCAGTATTTTCATATATATTCAAAAAGGTGTTATTTGTAAGAAAAGTTTATTTTTGAGTCTCATTCCCAACTCGTCAAAAAGTGACGCTTTGGGATTGTAGGACGGGTCGACCGCCATCCCAAAGCGTCAGTGTTTGACGAGTAGGGAATGAAACTCAAAAATAAATGTTTCTTATAAATAGCACCTTTTAGAGACGAGGGAAGAGAACGTAGGTGAGATTTCATCTAATGCTGCAGCTCCCGCTGTCTGTTCTTGTGTGGTAGTGAAACAGAAATGCCATTTTGGGCTCCTTTCAGTGGAGGAGAACGGGTCAATCATTGGCTTTTACAGTAACTACTACTTTCCAAAGTGGGAAATGTGTGAACGCCGACCCGGCCAACAGACATGGTGCTATTCCCTGTCCCTCACTGGTGGGAATCATCCTGTTTAACAGTGCCAGGCCACATCCTGTCCCCATCTGCCCCCACCCACGGGTATTTTCCACCCATCCAGAAAGCATGTCCCTCTCACTTCCCGTGGTGTTGGGGGGCAGAGAGCATGAGCATCCACCTGCATTACACCCCCTCTCACTGAAGTCCATGCTGACAGGTGAGAGGAAGTGCTTCCTCAGGCCAACAATTGGAGTTGGCAATGAAATTCATGATGATAAAGCGCAACTGGCTGCGTCTAAATAACTAATGACAGAACCAGCCTGCCTGGCTAAGTTACTTGCTGCAGTGTCACAGCAGAAATAATATTCCAATATCAACAGAGATTAGATCAGACTCTGGTCGACTGAAGGAACTTACAGTGAATTCAACATCTCTTTCAGATGCTCCAACACTCAAAGGCAGCCCCTCAGAAGTCAGAAGGTTTTTATGGTTTTAGAGACTTTGGTACCATCCAATCTAGACCTTTTAACATAGATTTATTAGGACGTCTTTAAAGTCTTAACATAGACACAAATGTCCAAAAGACATCTTCATAAGATTCTGAAATAATGTTTGAAGATCTGTTATGACCCACAGTTATCCACAGCTAGATGTCCAAGGTCCCAAATATTGCAAATGTTACAACTAAACTGCCTCAGAAACGTAAAGAACTGTCTTTAAATGGGCACGATGCATCCGATCCCTGATTGCTGGGTATGTTTCTGCAGGGAATATGATGCGGTAAGTGTGCAGGCTCAGATTGTGAATGACTTGACTTGAAATACACCCAGTATATGCATAGAAATCAGCACATTATACTTACGTTAACTCATAAGACTTAAATGTGTTGTTTTGTGGGCAAATGTGAGCAGAAGTGTTGCAAAACCTGACGCAGCCAAGTGAACGCACCATCATCTAAGATTTTCTTTCACATTAGCATCTCATTATGTCCACAGCCTTCCCAAATCTGAAAGGTACCATGTGACAAAGATGTCCTGCCGAGTGCCACTGGGTACAGTAGAACCTGTTAATCCAGTTGGGAAACACCAGCTGGATGGTACCAGTGCATTGCTGGAGGGGGATGTCCCAGAGGGGCTGTTTTTCATCCGATGACAAGCAATTTATGAGCTTTTAGTCTACAGGGCTTTGGGAACTCATCCCCAGTCGTTTAATTTATGTTGTTCATCCTGTCTTTTTTTCTTACACCCAGCTGGATCCACACAGGAGGATGGTGTAAGACGGAGCTGAGGGGGATTCATGGATTGATGCCAAACAACTTAAAAATGATCCCGTATTTAAATCTTTGAAATTAGCCAAGTTAGTAGAATTGATTCCAGTGATATCAGAGCGTCCGACTGGTGGTATGTTCTCTATAAAATACTTGAGGGTTGCATGTAGGCTTCCTGGCTGAATGCATTAGATTCCGTTGAAGGAAAATCAATGCGCCTCCCCTCTGAGGAGGTGTTTATTAGGGTGAAAACAGAGATGGGATCCCAGTGAGGAGACTCTATAACTGGTCGTCCATCCGTGGAAACAGTGTCAATCCACCCTCGCCTCCCCTGCCAAGTGCCGGCCTTCTGTTCTGCCTTGGCTGTTATGGCCAAACCAGCCCATATGTCAATAGATCTCCCGAGACCCCCGCGCACACACACACACACACACACACACACACACACACACACACACACACACACACACACACAGGCTCCTGGAACAAAAACTAAATGACATAAATGAAAAGGAAAAGACAACAAAAGTAAACAGCATATGAAGTGAATGAGGGTATTTCTGGAACTTTGACAAAAAAAAAAAACAAACGCACAAAGCTGCTGTTAGACATCATGTATTCCCCCAGGAGCTCTGGTCACATCTGCAGTTTAAATGGCAAACTTTTGTAGTAAAATTGCTGAACTTTGACATGTGAATACATACTGCTGATCAATAGCAAGCTGTCTTGACAAAGCTGACCTTTGGGGCAAGAGCTGAACCAGAGCATGCTAAATGGAGGAGGCTGTTAGTCTATTAGATGTGCTGCAGCAGTCATTTGTATTTAACCGTCCTGCGTCTGCTCTGCAAGAACTGCCCAAATATACATCAACATGTTTCCCTCTTTTCAGTAACACTTCATTCACTGTGATGATGTAAGCGACTATCTTGAGAACATCTCAGAGGAGAGTAGCTGGCACAGTGCAGAGAAAATATAAAGCATGTGTGCCAGTGTAGCTACCAACCAACTGGCCCTGTGAGTCATCACCACACCACAAAGCTCCCAGAAAAGGTTGCATATTTAATTGTTGTTGGGCCACAGACAACAGAAGATGAAATGAAAGTTTAGCCTAAATTGGAAGTTAGAGCGAGATGTGCTGATAGAACAGTAGAAACGTCAGACAGGTCGGATCATCGTGTTATTCTATACATCTTTAAATGTTAGTTACAGCTGAAAATGACGACTTGTCACTTTTCCCAAGAAAACAAAACCAGGAAGGAACAGAAGGAACATGAAGGAACAGGAGGAACAGAAGGAACATGAGGACATGAGGACAGGAGGAACAGAAGGAACATAAGGACATGAGGACAGGAGGAACAGGAGGAACAGAAGGAACATGAGGACAGGAGGAACAGAAGGAACAGAAGGAACAGAAGGAACATGAGGACCAGGAGGAACAGGAGGAACAGGAGGAACAGAAGGAACATGAGGACATGAGGACAGGAGAAACAGAAGGAACAGAAGGAACATGAGGACAGGAGGACATGAGGAACAGAAGGAACATGAGGACAGGAGGACATGAGGAACAGAAGGAACAGAAGGAACATGAGGACACAGAAGGAACAGAAGGAACATGAGGACAGGAGAAACAGAAGGAACAGAAGGAACATGAGGACAGGAGGACAGGGGTCACAGGTTTGGGAAACTAACAAAGCTCTGCACAAATAAAAAAAAAGGGTCAAAACAAACTGGTCCCTTGGTGTCTAAAAGGTGGCGGTGGGGATAAAACACACACA
>OMLP01040843.1:0-17906 GCA_900302685.1 Spondyliosoma cantharus | reverse complement strand
TAAATGTTAGTTACAGCTCAAAATGACGACTTGTCACTTTTCCCAAGAAAACAAAACCTGGAGGAACAGAAGGAACAGAAGGAACATGAGGACATGAGGACATGAGGACATGAGGAACAGAAGGAACATGAGGACATGAGGACAGGAGGAACAGAAGGAACAGAAGGAACATGAGGACATGAGGACAGGAGGAACAGGAGGAACATGAGGACATGAGGACAGGAGGAACAGAAGGAACAGAAGGAACATGAGGACATGAGGACAGAAGGAACAGAAGGAACATGAGAACATGAGGACAGGAGGACAGGGGTCACAGGTTTGGGAAACTAACAAAGCTCTGCACAAATAAAAAAAAAAGGGTCAAAACAAACTGGTCCCTTGGTGTCTAAAAGGTGGCGGTGGGGATAAAACACACACACTGACCACAGAGAGCCAACTGATGGTGTCGACTCCCTGAAGACACACGAGCATCTGAGCAGGGGAACTGAAACCATCTGATAAAGTCTCCCAGCTGACTGATTGCAGCCAGCTGAGCATCACAGGTGAACCCGACAGCTCCTGATGGCCTGAGACCTGGATCTAGAGAAATCTCTGTTCACATCAGGACCTTGGTTGGCTGATTTTACAAATCTCCACAGTGCAAATCAACGGCCAGTTTTACCTGCAAGTAACTGTCGCTGTGGTGATTTGGCCTAAAGGAAGCACAGTAAAAGACAAAAGACTGCTTAAGGACATTGATTAAAGCCTCATGAGTTTCTTGTAACTGTGTTAATAATTCTACTACTGTTATGCTTTTTCCCCATCTGTCCTTTATTAGCATTCTTAAAGCGCCAATATGTAAAAATTTTAGTTAAAAATGTTAAAAAATCGACTAAAACTCAGTGTTGAGGTCGAAATCATAAGGTCTGAAACTCAGCAGCAGTCCTCACAAAGATAGAAGTATTAAAGCGAACACACACAAACATGCACCCGTCCTTCACTCTCACCCTCTCACACACACACACACACACACACACACACACACACCCCGATGTGAATAGCATTGCAATCTACATATGGGCTACATAAATCAGGCCAAGCCGGTGCGATGAAAGATTTAATCTTAGTGGTCTTCAGTGGACACGGAAGATCCATCTTCCCGAACGAGAGGTCCATTTCCCCTGACACCACTGACAATGCCAGTTCCATCGGCAAGCGAGGCATTAGAAGGCAGATGGTGTCTGTCTGAGAGATGCTTCTTCTTTTGGAAACCAAATGAGGCTCATTTCTTCCGCTAATGCCTCGGATCTCTGGCTGCCATTCCGTTTATTTCTTACTGAGATTAAGATTTTTTTTTTTTTTAAGAAGAAACCTTGACTTGAATGCAGCATCAGTGCCAGCATAAACATTTCAGTCCCAGCGCACACCAGAGTCTATAATTAAATGGACCCTCAGGTCATTATCAGCAGAAATCAATGTGTTTGAATAAAGGTGGACTGGAAATAGCGAGAGACTTTTACTTTTACTGCTCAAGACTTTGTGTCACAGATGGTAACTCACTGCGACACACCCCAAACAGCTGCTGCGTGATTTGTCCTCCGTCTGATGAGCTGCGATGTTGTTTACCGATTTCTTATCACAGTCATCATTATTTTGAAGCTTCCTTCATATATCATTTATAACAAACAACTCATGGTGGCATTGTGCCGTTTTGACTGGAGGAGTACGTGATGTTTGTGGAGCCGCTTCTCTGTGTTGACTATTGAAACAATTCTATTAAAAACGGCAGCTTCACACATCACTGACTGAAATACACGACCGGTCAAATAAAATAGGGAACGTGTATTTTCATCTGCTGCTATAACAGAGGAGTGTAAAACAAATACTTGATAGCTGTAGATACATAATGACATAACAAGAATGAGGTTTTACCTACAAGGCAGACCTTTTGCATCGGTATGAGAGAATATAGATCAGTTTGAAATTCTTCCTTTGCATTTCAAATGTCGGCACTGTTTGTTTCTGAAATCCTCAGATGTACTGAAACCTTTTGTGCAGCTTGATGTTTCTTTAGGTTCTGTAATGTTGTGAACACTGCGTCTACACTCTGATAGGACGTCTAATGTATGGTTTTGCATTACGTTTATTTTCTGAGCCAATGAGGTGTAAGTTGAAGGGAGGAAGAGATGGAAACAACAGTGAGATGACATGTTGAGATCAGAGTTGCCACCCATCAAGTTTTTCCCAGAATTGTTCTCTTTTTTTCAGCAGCTGTCCTGTTTTGGGGGGAAAATGTAAAACCTTGATTTGGTTTCCTTCGTTCTGTAGTCCAGAAAGGTACCCATCAAAATGTTTATAGTCTACGTCATACATCCAATCACGTGATGAGGTGCATTGTGAATAATAAATAGATTCTTATATACATAATATGTACAAGTGCCCCGCCCCTTTCTGTGACATCACCCCCATGAAGTCATCATTCACATTTAATTTAATTAATTTTATGGTAAAAGTACAGAACTGAGGTGTGTCCAAGATTACCTGAATTCACATGATTACAATATTCAAGTAATCTTGTAAACTTGTTCACATTCTGTTAGTATTGGTATAATAACAAATAAAGACCAGAGAAATGAAATATCAATACGAAAAGTGAGCTGTTTTAATCCTATTAACAACTGCTTATCTGTGTTGGTTCTATTAATATTTGTTTTATTTTTATTTTGCCTTCTATTGACTAAACAGATTAAGACATGACAGCAACCAGAATGCTGGGCTGAGTTTATTAATATATTGTGAACAGATGTTTTGTGCAAAGGAAAAAGTGAAATATATGTCATTTGCATTGGAATGGTTTATTTGTGTTTAAGGCTTAATGCAAATATTAAACTCTGGGACTCCACCGTCCCCTCCACCGTCCCCTCCACATACACTCCACCTCCTGATGTGAAAGTCAGGTCATAAATATGTCATGTGAGATGAAACGTTTTGTCGCAATGCCGACAAAATATATGAGCAAAATCTATGACTGCATATGTTTCTTATGTCAGGAACACATGACACATCTGCACAGGCACATTTATCATACGTTGACGGTTACTGTGTGTAGTATGTTTATCTTTATTCTAAGAGTTTTTGTATTATATTTTTTTATTCAAATTGCTATTTTATACTTTCCAATATCTTTTGAGACCTACTCATGTGCTGCTACTTGTTTCCCTCTGAGCTGCTGTGTTACCTGCTAACTTCTCCCGAGGGGGATCAATAAAGGAACATCTCAGTCCTGATCTCAATTTTAATGTTTACATGTTTGTTGAAGAAAAATGGAACTGTTTCAACATTTCTATGTGTTTAATAATACAGTTTGACAGTATCATGCAGTGAAGGTTAGCGATTTTAAAGACACAGCAAAGGTCTGATTGTAAAAAATTATTTCATTTAGTTTTCTTCATTTTTGTATTGATTGAAAATGTACAAACAGCGCTCTTGGTCTAGCTTGTATTGATTCGTAGCATTCTGTAAGCTCCTGCTGGCTGGTCAGAGCTGTACGCATGACACTAATAAAACAAACATCTATTAATTTATTGATTCAAACCAGCTCGTCCCCCGGGTTGCGTAAAAGAAATAGTTCATCCAGGGTGCATATCCATACAGTACATTCCTCTCAGCTGAACTGTATCTGTTGATACGATCCATTTTCTTAAGAGCTCCCAGCAGCCCCTGAGGAGGGCCTCCCTCTGTACGTCGTCATATATCCCACAACGTTATGAGACAGACCATTAGTTTATTGCTCAGCCGGCATTGGCAAGCAAGTGAGCGTGAGCAATGCAAAATATTGAAGGGGAGCAGGAAACATTCTCCACCGATAAACTGAGAGGAAACACGTCTGAGCTCTGAGCGCTGCTTGTGTTCGGTTTGCTTTGCCGGCTCGAACGTCACCGAGTCAGCTTCAGTCTAGATAAATGGAAATGAAGATGGATCTTTGTACACAAACAGAGAGGAAGCCGTGATTGATGACAGCACATATAGTACTTAACCTGTCACACCGCAGAGATAAACTCATAAATTAAACCGCTGTGATCAAAGTGCAGATCTGCAGTTTGCTTTACTTTGAATGTCAGTGCTATTAAACACAGCCGCAGCATCTGCTGAGCCGCAACTGTGACATTTGCAGAAGAAATGCCACCTCGAAGCCCGCTCGCACACCTTCGACGCGCTCGAAGCGATGGAGAACAACAGAACAACAGCTCGACGTGGTCCGTTACCATGGAAATGTGTTCGACCTCGCTCGAAAGGGAGAGAAGCTCTCGGTTCGTTCTGAAGCTCTCACTGTCGCTCCATCCAGAATCACACATGTGCCCCACATCTCCACGCTCCGCTGATAAAGACACAACAGCTGTTTGTTAGTTTTATACTCATGGGGTGACTTGAAATGGTGGTATGCACGCCCCTCCCCCGCCTCGCCCGCTCTCTCCCGCGCACCAACGTGCAGCTACAGGGATGACACGCTGTACTGGAACATGCTAACACTGTTGCCATGACAACCCAGCCAGAGGATAACTGTATTACAGCACATAACACCACCCACCACCTCCGCTGCCTCAGAAATGTGTCGCGCCCCTCCGCTCTGCGTGGCGAGATGCTTTGGTCGTCAGTCGGGGTTTCTAATCACTCGCCGTGGTGATCAGACTTCCTGTGAAAGACTCGCCTTCCCCCCATCAGACCCGTCAACAGATGAAGGGAGGCGACACTAATGAACCGCCCTATTGTTGGCTGTGCATAATACGAGCAGAAATTAATTGAAAATGTCACATCTGCATTGGAAATGTCAGTGGTTTTAAGAGGTGTAGCCCAGCTCGCTATATAATCTCTTCACCCCCCTCACACTTAGTCACACTTTAAGACTAAATAAATAAACACGGTAACAGATTATGATTTTAACATTTCATCACGCCTCAGAAAGATCGGATGGAATTTTTATCCCCATTAAAAAAAACATTTAAAGTCATTATTTCCTTCTAAAACGTCTTGAAGATGCAACATTCAAGTTCACTCTGTTCCAGACAATATTCAATTATTATTGTACTTTGCACGCGGTCACCTCATCACTCATTGTTCTCCTGCTCGAGAGTAAAAATATTCTGCATGAGTGTCTTTGATTTGGTTTCCAGGGGACAAAGAGTCACATGATCCGCTCGTTTGTGGAGCTAATGCAGTCAGCTGGTCTTTTTTCATTTTTTCAAGCTGTGGTATCGATATTATATTTGACAATATTCCTAAAATATTCAGCCTAGCTAATATGTTAGCGGTTAACAGTTAACAGATATGTCCAAGTTCAACGTGGCATAGATACGTAACATGTTTACATTGTGTCACGTGTGACTGACAGGTGAAGGAGGTGATGGAGGAGATACAGATGATGACGCTGAGCTGCATCTCTACACACGACACCACCGACTGTTGTACTGTTGTGACCAAATCCAGATGTTTTAAGGATACCTCGGGAAATTTCCAGCTGTGTTTGTGGTATTTTAAGCCAAACCACGCTGAGTGGAACCTAATCAACATAAAGGAAGTATTTTCTTTATTGTTTTGTGTTTTTTTTCATCATTCGCTGTAAATCTTGTTTTGGAACGTTTATTATTATTATTATTGTAATTTTTCATTATTACAAACAAACTTCTGGAAACTGTTATTCATGATCAGTCCATTAGATTATTCTTTGCTCCCTGGCATTCATAAAAAAATCCCTCTCATGCTGCCGGAATCAGACGAGAAAACTTGACCACAGCGCAGCGATCCTGACTTCCCTACATTGGCAACCTCAGAATTTATTTCATTGATTATTTACAGGACCCTGAAAGCTTTGCCCCAAGTTATTAAACTGCTCTTTCTATCCTCAGATGCATCTTCTCCTGTTATTCCAGGGTTCGGACTAATTCACAAAGGTGAGAGCAGTTTTCAGTCGGCGCTCTAACACTTGACCTGCCTGAGGAGTAACTTTCTCCTGATAATCTCTGAATCGCTTCTGAGAGTCCGTTTGTGTGAAATCTTTTCTGCTTTATGATTATTATGTGTTTTAATGTCTTATATGTATTGTTTTAATTGCTTTGAGCTTCTTTTATTTGCTTTGTGTTGTATCTGTGTAGCATAACTGTGCTTTGAGAGGCGCTACATAAATAAGTTTATTATCATAATTTAAAAAAAAAGTGTGCTGTAGATTTTTCCTGGCTTTCATTACAGATTAGAAACATGATGTTGGTATCATCCCTTTTCTTGTCACAACACTAATTAGCATGCATATTCCTCCTGACAACAAGATAATTGATTGGTTTGCAGGAGAAGGCATTTTGGGGTAATTAACTCAGAGGGCCAATCAATTATCATCTATTTTACGACTGCACCACCGTGTTGACTGCTGCATGTAGCATGCAAAAGTGGACAAATACAAAATTGTGAATTGCTAATTCATCAGTGTAGTGCAGCAGCAGAACGACTCCTGCTGGGTTCAGAGAGCACAGGTCATTATCTCGTGTCATGAGAACGGAATGTAAACACCTTAATTAGACAAGATCTTATTCCTAATTGGAAATAAAAATGAACAATAATAATGAATCTCTGGGCTTCTTCCTCCGAGACAAAATGAATTATATTGATCCCCAAGGTTAAAAAAGAGCTTGTGATTAATTAATTAGCTGAGACAATTATGTGTGAAGCAATTATGAAAAAGACATAATTCCACAAAAAGGACACTCAGACACTGAGCAGCGAGCGCTGTAGTCCTGCTCTGCTGTAGTCAACATCACTACGACACAAACAAGTCGCTGTCCGCGGCCGTCTGAATCATTGTGATGTAAATTCATCTGATCCTGTATTAGCATCGCCGTCTCACCGGCTCAGGTGCTATTTTGGACACTGCCATCCTCTGCCCTTCATCCCATGTGACAGTGAACCTGAGCTGCTGTTTTAGACGGCAGAGCTTCTGTTGCAGACGTTTTAAACTCGGCTGTAAAGGCTCACGCACACCTTCAGCTTCTTGTAGACAGGTGCGTAGGAGGAAATATCCACAGCCAGGAGCAGAGAGAGCCCACCCACCCACACTGTGCTTTTACCTGCAAAGACACTTGATTTGAGATAACTATTCAGTCCTTAGACCTTCATCAGGTAAATCAGAGAGACAAAGAACATTTCAGGCAGATAAAGTCGACATCACCGACGTGTTACTCTGCGTGGGCTTTTAGACAGATTATAATCAGAATATTCGGCTCCATGTAAACGCAGCTCCTCTTCACTCTTGGTCACAAACGGGATGCAAATCCTCCGGAGGGGAAATCGTGTGAACCACCCCGACTGCCCCCTGACTGGACCTTCATTGCTCTTTATGCTGCTGCACTAAAGAAGTGACACTAGAGGGTTAACTACAGCGTCAGACTTGAACACTTTGTATTTGACTGGCTGGGAGTGAGCAGCGTCTGATCGGAGACTGTGAGCTCTCAGGCGGTGAGTCTCAGTGAGGCTGTTTGCATTTAGCTGATTAGAAAATGGACATTAAAACATGTACAATGAACAGCAGCTATCAATCTACGCACAGATGTCGATACAAGAGACCTGTCGTGATGTTTCATGTTCCATCTGCTTCTCAAACGGTTTCACCAGTCGATATTAACTTGACATAAAATGTCACCTTGATTGCGTCCTGTTGACATTTAACTAAGGCGTCACCTTCATTAAGTACAGGAGGTGGACTGAATGCTAAGCTTCCAGACACAACACAAATGTCACTGAAAATATAGTTCCATAGAAGAAGAACGCACCTCAAAGAAAATAAGTGACATCCAATCTGTGTCTGACACTGAATTCTTTATCTGAGAATAGAAAGAAAATGACAATTCTGTAAATTCCCTGAAAATAAAAGAAAGGTTGAAAACAGGATTCCTGCGCTCTCTGATCAGGACTTAATGAAATTTGTGAACCACTTGATGGTTGTGAAAAGCTCTTAAATCTGCACCATCACTGCTGTGTGAGCATTTCTGCGACATAGCTGCATCTTAATGAGGCCGAGCAGGCAGCCAGGCCTTCGTTAATAAACCTGAAGATGAAACATTGCCCTGGCGCTGCTATTGACGTCTCCAATATGAGGTGGCAGATTCAGGCCGTTCCCTGTGTACCTTCCGTCATCGTTAGCTTCAGCCCGGGGAGGATCCTATCACATCCGCCATTGACATCCAGCCACGTGAGATGCTGTAGGAAGAGCGAGCGAGCTGGAGCCTCTCAGGCTGACTGCTCACACGGGTGAAGATTCATTTGGGTTAACCATCCCCTCCCTGCCGTGATTGGCTGAACTAACGACCCATAAGCACACTTGATTACACAAAGGTGGTGAGACTGATTGGTGGGATGATAGTGTCAGTCCTGGGGGATGTAAACTCAATAAGTCATTTCCATATAGGAGCAAAACAACGTTTTTTTAAAACATTTTCTTAAGTCAACATGACACTCAGGTTATTTGAAGAACAAGTAACATCAGTTCTGATCATGCTGAAATCTTTGGGGAGCCATGAGGCTGCAGATAGTCGCACAAAGGAGTGAAATGTTTGCAGTGTAGCCGTGAGACGATCCTCACCTTTGAGAATTCATTGGTCTTCATGTAAAGGTGGAAAATCATTAAAGTTACAAATACAAATCTCAAGTCAAGCAGTAAGACAGGAAATTAACTTTTATAGCAGGCAGTGTTTGAAAAGCATAACTGATTCTGTCTAACAGCTGATGTGACTTTTGTGAACGTATGTATTTCTTTCAAACATTGGAAATCTCATTTTGCAACTCAATCCCTCCGAAGTTAAAGAAACGAGGACGTAGAAAAGGAAAGGCTTAATACTTCAACACCTCTAAGCTGCAGAGCGACAGGAACTCTCACACTACATTATCTCCCGAATTCCAAGACTTTACCTACTTTTCTCTTTTAATTTCATCTCATGAGATGGTTTCATACTCAAGCTGATCTTTTCTTCTTCTTCATTTGGGTTACTCTTATTATCCTGAATCTTTTTGCATATCATAACTCTAATTAATCACACACTGTACATGCGAGGCATCTATATTGTCAGTCTTTGGTTGCCAAACATAAAAAAAAGACCGTTTGAGGTGAAATCTGATGTCAGTCCAGTCCAAAGCTTCACTATAAAGCATGTTTGGTCTGACCAGATGTAAGTAGCCATGAAGCCATCTGATGTGATTCAGCACCATATGGCGAGCAACTCCACTTCTCCACCCTCATATTTAGATCTGGATATGTGGGTGGAGTGTACAGTAGGTGGAGTGTGAGGGGAGCAGTGTGACGTTTGAGCTGAGAGCGATGCCGTCTTCCATCCTGACACATCACATATTCACACAAAACAAACACAAAATCCAGTAAAACACTTTCTAGATTTTCTCGACCAGCAGTCCCTGAACAAAAGACTAACTTAGATGCTAAAGCTAATTCAAAACTTAGACTATAAATGTGGCTAAACGTGATTTTAAAGTGATGTAAGCAGCTTCAAGGTGTGATGGACGGTGAATACAAAGAAACGGACAGGAACAAACCGCCTAATTGGGAGAAAAGAGGGATTATCTGAATGAAGCAGAGGGAAGTGAACCATCTTCACGGAGACGTGTGACCTTCATTACCACTCGGCAGGACGAGTCGGACGAGGTGCCTCATCGCTCGACTGCTTTAAACTCATAACTGTAAAGTTTATTCCCCTCCCTCGACTGTAACACAGTTTTGAGAACCTCGGACAAAATCCTGTAAAAGGAAAAGAAACGAAGACTGTTTAAAGAGTGGAAATAATGCATCCGTCCTTTTGTTTTTACAGAAACACGATTTGTGTGGTTTCAAATGTCACGAGGGCTGAAAGTTCATACAGTTAATGATCAGACAGAACATGGAAACCTTATATTGCTGATGAAAGAACTGCACATGCCTTGTTGTAATCTGTAAGCCTCTTTAATTAAACCAATACCTTCATCCTAATCACACCAAACTATTGTACAAATTGAGGCCATGCACACTGACACAGGTGTGTTCAGTGGTGCTGAGGTGGAGGTGGGTGGAGCTGAGCCTTCTGTGCACAACACGTTTTAAACATGCAGCATAATAAGCTTTGGCCAGAGCAACGACACGACTACGTCTGAAAAAATCTAAATAAATCCAAAGGGAAGTTATGCGTGGCTCCATTTCAGTCCAACATCTCTGATACAGTCAGAATTGTGCCTGTTGAACATGATCTGAACATGAGATAACGATGGACTTGTCAGCTTTTGTCTTGGACAATCCAAAATGTTTAATCGTCCACTATCGTGGGTGTTTTAACTGATTCCCAGAACTGTTGGTACAGAATTGGCTTGATTCATTTGACTGATGTCTCTTCCTTTGGTTGTGTTGCAGCCTAACTTAGATCTGCACTGTTCTTCTTCAGGCCCGGCCAGATCGAGACACAAATCCACTAAATTAATGAATTATTGGATTAATTACAATGGCAGCATCACAAGCAGAGGATTTCCTCAACAAGGCAAATTTAATTTCTGCTGACTAAATAACAAGTTGTCTCAACAGTGCTGACTGTGATGATAGAGAGAACTGGACAATCTCTCTCTCTTCTTTATTTCCCCTTTTCCCTGAACTTCTCTGGGGAAGTAAATGAACAGCAGAGAAACTGAGGAACCTATTGATCGACTAGCAATAGCCCAGCTGGGCAAGTTAGTGAGTTAGCAGTTAGCTTCTCCTCTGAGTTTGGCCTGAAGCATTTTGCACTACCTGCTGACACAGCTTCACCCTGCTTCCACCTGAACAGAGGTCTATTTCAATCAAGATGAATGAAAGAGGTACATTAAATATAACAGCAGAAGACGGGAACATGAGTCTTGTCAGAAAGTCTTTGGCACTTCGACTGATCGAGTATATTTCTGCCCTGAGCAGCAGCAGGAAGAAGAATCCCCCCCTGGAGTCCAGAGACTGGTGACTATTAACATCTGTCAAACAATGCTGTTTGAACAATGATGAACTCCACAGCCAGATGGCAATACCATGTATGTCATCACATAATGACTTTAAATAATGTAGTATTCCATCAAAACACAATAATCTTTGACTTTGTTTTTGATAGTTTAAATAAAAATGGATTAAACGTGTCACCTCATCTTTTTCTGCTGATCGTCAGAAGAACATACGGCACCAACTGCTGCATTTAATGAGTTAACTAATCGGGTTTCATCTCAATTAAAGCCGTCTGTCCTCTGAGATGTTGTTTTAATCGGCAGGATTGAACAGAAATATGACATGACATCACTTCCTACTGGAGATTAGCGACATCTCATCCTAAATAAATGACGCACGCTGAGAGGTAACAAGAGATCAGCCACTTTTATTTAGAAAGAGTCCCAAAAAATAAACAAGTTAGCACACATTCCATATACAAAATGTCAGTGAGAATAGCCTGAATATGCGATGAAATTGATAAGCAACTACGGTATATGTTTCTATTGTTGATTACAAAAACAACAGTGATAATAATAGTACAGTTCACCTCCCTTTGTGTTGTAGCGGAGGACTCTTCATAGGTCAAGTTCAGAAAAATAAAATAAATTGAGAAGTGTCTCGTAATTCGAAGTGCTCGTCTGTATACGTTTTATAATCAACTCATGGTAAAACTTCACAAATAAAAAAAAGAAACAAAAAAAACAAACTTTTTTTCTGAATAAGTAACCAAATTTCATATTCAATGGAAGGACAGTAGCTTCGACGCTAGAATCAAAAGGGGCTATAATTTTTCATATTTCAACTTTTTATATAAAATATATGTATATATGTATATATTGTATATATGTCTAACATTGTATTTCCAATTTCAAACAGTTAACCTCACAACTTCAACATTAAAATGAAAACGCATGTTTGGCAGTAATGAAATAAACTTATGTAGTATTTGCGGCAACAACATGCAACTGGTGCTACTTCATTGTCAGATCAATGCAAAATACATGGAGACTGGAAAACAAAGCGAAAAGGCTATTGTATTAGCACTTTCATTGCCACCAACTGTACATCTAGTTACAAAAGTTACAGAATGTATCATTTACATTCACTGAGATGACAGTGATTGATTATATTAAGACTATATTCATATCTACTGGCACTAGAATTTGGCACTCGTACTTATTTGGCATTTGAAACCAGCACGTGAACCACGTGGATGCTGATGCCTCTTTTTGATGTCATGTCTTCAAGATGTGATGCGAGAATACCATACCATACTTATTTTTTTAGTTTTTTGTTTTGCATTCATGGCGTGTAAACAGATTCGTTTTTCCTCTTGAAAGCAGAGCAAACCACCGATCCTCGTCAGAAAAAATACAAACAACAGAAGCACTGAAGCAAACGAAGAGACGGAAGTAGAAAGCAAAGATCGCTGCACCGACTCCAACAAGAGAAAACATAGAAGGATTGATTCCAAATGTCAAGCATTGACATATATTTCATATCAACACCAAATGTTAAAGAATAAAATATACAGGAAAGTTTAGAATAGGAATTAATTACATGATTTCAACACCTCACCCCCATACTGAATGTATTTGGCTTTAAAAATATGGAACTAGAAGCTGTTTAGTATTTTTTCTTTCTTTATCACACATTAAGATGTTTATATCCAACCAGTATGTAAGCAAGTTTATTTAAAAGCTATTTTGTGAAAATACATAAAAATATTTTTTTTTTGCAATAAACCTTTTTCTCAGATTTTCTTAGAAAAAAAGGACAATTTCACATCTTAATGCAGATGATATCAAGTGTGCTTGAAAATCCTGTTTGGCGGTGGCGGCTACAGAAACAGTGTGTTTTTTGACGACATCTTCCCTTGACGCACACACGCACACACACATACACACACACACACACACACACACACACACACACACACACTAATACAGCGCTTTATCCTCAGTAGCTATTCAACCTTGTATGTATCTGCTTGTTTTCTTGACACACAGAGAGAAAACAAACATCAAGGCACTCAGTTGGAAAGCCTCCAGTGCTGGCAGCCTGCCAGCAGAGGCCTATAGATCAGCATGATCATAGGAGTGTGTTAAGACACATCACTGTTTAATGATTTGACAATGAAATTAAGACATGAAAGCTCTTGCTGGAAGAACAGAACCAACAGAATGCAATCACAATGCAGCTGTGTACAGCTTGAAACCCTATCAATGCTCAAGGTGTGACATGCGATCTGATGCTGCTTCACGCTTTGACTCGTTTTGTCATCGGCAGGAGGTTTCATGTGCATTTGGGGCGAAAGGGGTGCTCTCTTGGGATCAAAGAAAGACGGAGAAACTTTGACAACCGAGTGAGTCAGTTGGTCGACAGCCCGCCAGTCAGTCAATGAGCTTAGGCGGCTGGCAGCAGGTACCCTCGCCCCGGTACATAGGGGAGAGCATGGTGGCTGGCAGTGCCAACTGTGCACTGGGTAGTCGTGCCAACTCTGCCAGCCTTGCAGTGTCTGTTTGCCAGTGCCATCTGGGAAGAACAGCTCCGCGCACATACAGTACCTCTCCTCAGCTCAGAGGGCACAGACACACACACACACATGCATGGATGCACACAAGAAAGCAAGGGCAAGAGATGCACTCCACATACATGCAGCATCCGCACGTATGCATGGTATGAGCACACACACATACACACACACACGCGCGCGCATTCACAGCCGGCCGCTGACAGCTCGCCATCTGTGCGCTGCCTCTGACTTCTCCCTCTGCTTCGTTCTCTGCCCTTGTTTTTGCTTTCATAAACTCTCTGTCCCTCTCCTCCCTTCCTCACATTCTCTCGTTCTCGTCGGCTTGATTTCTGCAGACTCCCGTGTTATGTCACGACCACCTGTGTGTTGACACTTGCATGTATTTTCTTAGAACGTGGCGTATAAGATTAAGATGTGTCACTGCCTGACAGGCCCTTTTTCAGATTACCTGGGAGCGAATATGACGGAAAGAGTCCACAGAGGCTCTCGTCTGAACCCCCTTATCATCCTCTTGCTGTCTTTGCCTGTCAGAGGCACTGACTGGATGAAAGACAATAAGAAGTGTCCTCAGGTGGATGACTAGATTGAAATCCACATGAGTATGCAGTACAGCCTCGGTAATATACAAAACAACGCCAGATTACCTTGAAAAAACCCAAACAAGAGTATTTGTTATGATCCACAATCCACAATCCACAATCCTATTCCTATTGAAATCTTTTCTCCCAATTTTCAAATGCCATGTAGACGACAGCCAACCTCGGGACAGCCTTCATATTTCCCTTCATTTGTACCATTAAAGCAGCAAAGAGAAGAGTGTTTTTGTAAAGCATTCAAAAATCAGCAAAAATAAAAACAGTGATAACAAAGTACATTTTTAAGACGCGTATGTATCATGTTGCTGAAATATTTATTGATAGCAGTGATGTGATGAGTCTGATGGCAAACAACGACATCTGAGCTCCCAGTCAGGAAGATTTGGCCACATGGCTCACTTAGCTAGCGAATGGCAGCAGTTAGCGGTTACTCTCATGAATTTGACAGTTGGCACTTACATATTGCACCTTTAAAGCGCAATATTGCATGAAATATATTTCTTTTTTGACACAAGCTTCTCGTCCACCATGCCTACAGCTAAAAGTCACGTTGTCATGAAGTTATTCGGCCACTTAGCATGGGTTGAATTCGCCACATCGGCCCATTGATGTGTTCGTGTTGCGTGGATCTGCTAGTCAATGACATTCTGTGAAGTTTGGAAACAACTAAAAAGGACATTAAATGACAAAATCTCCATGATTCACTTTGTGGACGCCTTCGAGATCTTTCACGATCGAGGAAGAAACCAGAGAGACGGGCGACTAACAACGTAACGAAGGGACTGAATGTAAGGTAGACGAAACAGAAGGAAAAAACGTCCCTCCGTCTCAGCCGTATTACACAGCCTTCCTCTTCAGACAAGAGCGAGAACAAAAGAGCGAAAAACCAATACAGAGAGAGGCAGAGATGGAGTGACAACAGCGGTTTAAATGAGAGGAGAGCGGAGAGAGGAAAATAAAGAGGAGGAGGAGGAGGAGGAGAGAAGTGGGAAGGTAATATGAGTTCAGAACCGTGGAATTCACATCAAAGAGGAGCTAAAACAGGTCACTGTCTTTACCAGAGTTTCGCCTTGGGTGAAGCTCTTTCTCACATGTTTCTCATTTAAAACCCAGCCGAACCACCGTTTGAAATGAGGGCCAAGGAGAGACACAAGCGCTATACACCATGTCGGGGGTTTTTTTTGTGTTCACATGCGATTTGGCTCATTGCAGAAAAATGTTACTTTTTTCCAGATGCAGTTCAATTCATCTTAATATTTGTATCCCTGCATCACAGTTTAACAGCTTGAGTTTTGGAACGCCACTGAGCTATTGCTTTCCTCCCCCCCCCCGCAACACAACAGCTGTAATATTTTCAATCACAAATCTCCCCTCTCCTCCCTGTTCCTTGCTCCATTTATTTCTTTCCCCCTCTCACCGGCCACCGCTACCTGCAATAACTGATTGTTTCTATCGCCATCAACCCCCCGCCTCCCTCCGGCAACTGCGTCCCGCTCCCTCTTTACCACTTCTACCCATTTACGCCACTCGTCCTCTGCTTGCTTCTTCCGTTCTTCTCTCCGTCCAAGCCCCCCCCCTTGAAAAAAAAAACAACACCACATGCTCTGGCAGCGGCAGAAGAAGTAGCCTCATTACAAACAAGGAAAATCCATTTGGAGCAGCCGTCTGCTGCCTCTCTGCCCCCCTCCGAACTCTCCAGAGAAAAAGTGCCCCACATCTCTTCCTCTTTCCAGCGCTCTCCTGCTCCTCGTTCCCTCTTGGATTTCCCTTCTTTCTAATTATTTCTTCTCTATTTCTCTTTTACTGTCTTATCTGTTTCTCAAGCCACTTCCTTCCTTGTCTTTGCATGACCTTCATGTTTAGTCTCTGTATTGATATAATTTTATTACTTAATATTTTGATAAGGAAATTATATGTCCAAAATATTGTTGTTTTATCATTTGAAAAATAATTATGAAATGTAATACTATAGTTTTTTTAATGATATAAACCTGTTAGATAAAAACTTCACACGTAATAAGTTTAAAGGTGCAATATGTAAGAATTAGCCACCACTTGAAGTAGAGCTGCACGATATATCGTTTGAGCATCGTCATCACAATGTACGTGTGCGCAATATTCACATCGCAGGGCCTGCGATATAGGAGGCAAATGAAGTCATCTAATTTCAAATCTACCTGACACACACTGTGCATGCAGAGGCTGCATGCGCAGCGATCCGTCAATCACATTCAGTGTACCGAAGCAGACCACGCCCCTGCACATGGAGTGAGTCGCTGAATTATTATTATTTTTAAATCACTTTTGATAAAAAGGTGCTGTAAAAGATTTCAGATGATGAATAAAAGGTTGAATAACCTGTTAATCACTCACTGTTAGTTACTTAATGTAATTATGAAGCTATAGTGTTCCATTTTCAGATGGAGTGCTGAAAAGGTTCAAAGCTTTGTTTACTGTCATTCAATTCACGATAGAAAATTCCTGTATTTTTTCATATCGCAATATATATCGTAGGGTTAAAAAAAATCGCAATGTAATTTTTTCCCAATATCGTGCAGCCCTAACTTGAAGTCATACTATAGCCCTATCCAAACAAATAGGGGCAGCAGATCACAAGAGTAACTGCTAACTGCTGGAAACATTTAGCTAGTCAGTTGAGTTAGCGGTGCAGCTCGGAGTGGGATTATGAGGAAGGACGGGTTGTGTCTAGTGGTTTACATGCTAACGTCAGAAAATATCTCTGCAACACAAATCTAGACTTTTTTGACAAGTCGAGACTGAGACATGTTGAGACTGGTATTTCTTTGCATTCTTTTGATAATTTTGGCGGTTTTCAATGTTTTTAAACTTAAAAAAAGAATTCAACACAATATGATCATAAGCCAGTAGTTGCAATATGTCTTTTTTTTGGCCACTTGGGGGCAGCAGAAACCCAAAACAGCAGAAACATATCATTAGCTTATAAAGGTGATATAGCGCATTTGCTAGCATAATCTTAGCCCATTTACACATCTGGCACATACAAAGCTACATTAACATTTGTTAAGAGTTGTATTTGTGTCCACCTGATGAATATAGGTCCAATATTTGCAGCTGGTTTGAGTTCTGTTTTGTACTTTTGGCTACTATTTAGCAGCTAAATAACCGCTAATACTGTCTGTCTGACCTGTGGGTCTGGGCTGTAAGTGTTCAGTGTATTCAGTTCTTTTTCGCTGAAAGCAGCTGTAGCTGGAAACAACATTGACGAGAGCAGTGAGAGTGGACCAGAATTGTAAAGTTGAGACCATAAAACCATAACAATGTGCTGAAAGATGCTAAAAAGAACAAGCTCTGTCATGCTAAATGGAGAACTGGTCACAGTTCTCCACAGGCGTCCCCGTTCACGTTACAAGTTGTCCTGATATAAAACAAGGATAATGATCATAGCAGCTTTAATATCAAATTATTTCCCACAGCACTGCACTTGTTTCGTTTATGTGATACAGAAATCAGATGTTGCTACGAGGCTAAAACAGGGTAGCGACACTGCAGCCATGCTAGAATCTGAAAATGGATCATATATCCAGTCCCTGATGGAGACGTTTCTCATTTTTTTTGTTTAGTGACCTAAAACTTAAAGTGTAGGTCCATTCAGTTAAACTAATGGATTGGATCGATTCTCAGCAGCAGTTCTTGCAGTTAGGAAATGAATCACTGCACCGCTTCCTGTCATTTTCTCTTTTCTCCTCCTCGCCCCCCCCCTCCACATCCCTCTCCTCTCCTGCAGCCCCCCACC
>OMLP01040842.1:0-10653 GCA_900302685.1 Spondyliosoma cantharus | reverse complement strand
TGGACACAAATGTTACAGCAGCACCGCGACCCCTAGCCTGTGACTCGTGCATCTTTTTGCTTTTTTCTATGCACTCAGTGAGATGTTCCTTCAGACATACATCATATTTCCCTAGAAGAATGATGAGCTCTAGAAAGTTGCCGTGGTCAATGTTGTGGTCATCTAGAGTGTATGCTGCCTCAGATTGCTGTCCTCTGTAGCTCAGTCCTCTCTTTCCAATAAACTTCACCACTTCTACTACTCGTTCCAACACCTGCTGTCTCTTCCTCACTTGATCTCTGTGAGCCACAATTTGGGGACCATGTAGCAGGCTGGCTATATCTGATTTAGATGCCCTCGAAAAGTATGCGTCGGCACCACCTCTGTGGATGTTGCTTCTTTCATGTTCCTCAACTCTTTGAGTTATATGATTCCAGTCCTGCATTCCACTTATGAAGGGATTGCTTACAGTGGGTTTGGCAAATGCTAAACATACTGCACAATACAGTCTATGGTTCTCTTCACAGTACGTTAGCCACTTTCTGTCTGTGCTATCTTTGTGTTTAAACACTCGCTGTACTGTCAGGTATTTTGTTTTCTTCTGAGGGTGGTAAGAAAAAAAGAACTCTAGGCTGTGACTGTCTGACTTGGGGCGGTTAAAGTAATTCAAGGTTGAGCTGGCGTGGGTGTCATCCTCTGCCCTCGGTCTAAGTTCAACCTGAATAAACAAATGATGGAATGGATTTTTTTTAAAAACAGGTTTTATGTATCCAGTTGATTATATCAGCATATTATATAATCTATTCCATGAAATCTTGCTGAGCATTTCAGTCAGTTTGCGACATTTAGCGGCTTCACACTCTAAATGTCGAAAAAAAATTTCCTTCGCCTTCTCAGCCCCACCCTTTTCTTTGTGTTTTTTATTGATGTTATCCATATTTTTTCCGTCTTTGCCGCTACTAGTACTACTTCTTCTTCTTCTTCTTCTTTTCAATTAGCTGGTGGGCACGGGCGGCTGCCGGCTGGCATCCAACTTAAAGACGTATTGTTGCCACGTACCGGACTGGAGTGTGATTCAGTAGATTAGCAGGAACCAGGAGATGACTGCGTGGCGGCCACTGAACGGGCCGTCGGCTGTCCTAGAGTACCGCTAGAGTACCACTAGAGTACCGGCCATTCTGTGATTCTCCAGAACACACAGATGGCCAGTCCGCCCCTGGGTGCCTCCCATTTCTCTGGACCATCTTTGAGATGTTTCTCCACCTTGACTCGATTGACTTACCCCGATTGATGAGGGGGAGAATTAATTTATCAATTTTAGCATATGGCTGCAACATGACAAAATGTGAAAAAGTGAAGGGATCTGATTACTTTCTGTATGCACTGTATATCTTAACATGAAACTTAGGTACATTTCTTTGTGTTTCTTGCTTCTTATCTTTAGGGTTCAGATAGTTTAACTAGGGAGATCGTTTTGGCCTTTGGTTCACCCTGAAGTTATGCTTCAGTTGTTAATAATCCCGCTCACTGTACATAGCAAATTAATTGTTGCTTGTTTTTGCACCAATTTCTGCTCTCTGCATCTCATATTTATATGCTCCTACATCCCGAGACTGGAGCATAACAAACACGTTGACAATAAATAATTCTCTAGTTTATGCTAGTATCCAGTAGGGCTGCAGCTATCGAATATTTTTAGAATCGAGTATTCTACCGATTATCCCATCGATTAATCGAGTAATCTAATAAAAAATAATTTTGCATTATCAAACAACAATATCAACTAATGCATAACAAAAATGACAGGCCTGTTAAATAGACCAAGCAATTGCCTTTTATTAAAAAAAACACAGGTATTTCTTCCAACTATTCCTGACAGCAAGAGTAAAGGTGTATGTGCACGTGTGCGTGAGGGAGACGAGATGAGTGTGTGCGTGTGTGTGTGTGTGTGTGTGTGTGTAAAGGAGTTATTTGGTGTAGGCTATTACTCTCCTGCAATTTAACACAAATACGTTTCCACATCTTAACATAATATCTAACGTTAGTCATACCAACATCAGGTTACAGCCTCTACATACGCGCTAATTAGCGATGGAAGGCTACGTTAAATTAGCTAGCATCAATGTTTACGTTAGCTTGTGTCGGTGACGCTTGGTGAGCTGGTGTTAACAACTGGATGCTTTCGGTTCAGATGTTGAATCATAGTTGACGTGCTGTTGTGGTACGCAAGTTCTGCTTTGCAGTAGACATGTTGCAATTTGTTATCTTCATTTTTAAGCGTGAAATGATCCCAGACTTTGGACATTCTCTGACTTTTACGGACGGTTTCTTGGCTCTCCACCATCGTGCTGACTCAATTCTGAACGTAGTGGTGTGTGTCCGCAATAACAGTCCGTGTGGAAAAATGACCCCTGAGCTAAGCAGGCCACATGACACGGGTGATAGGAATTAAACGAAGGCAGAAATTTTGCTTCGAATATTTTTTGTAATCGAATTATTCGAGTTACTCGAGTAATCGTTGCAGCTCTAGTGTCCAGTGATGTAACCTTTACTCTGCTACAACCAACAACACACAAACAACGGCTTGGTGTTAGCTCAAGTAGCTGCACGTATGTGTTGCATTAGGTTGCAGCTTCTTCTGAAGCTCTCGCCCAGGCAAAAGAGTGCACACAAATTAAGCATTGCAGCAAAAACTTGGGTCCAGTGCTCAATGGTCCCTAACGATGTTGCCCTGAGTCCTGCCCTTTGACTACAAAGAATTGGTATGCAATGGGACATTTAGTACGAGTTTAGTACAATGACAAAAAGGCAACAAAAAATACCAAGATAGATAGTCGTTACAGCCTGTAATGTATTAAAAGGTATAAAAAAAAATGTTATTTAGTGTTTTGGTAAACCAGGGTTGCAAGTCAAATCTAAGTGCAAGTTCCTGCTACATCACTGAAACAAAAACAAAAACATAACAACAATTTTTTTAGTATGGAGTAGAACCCTGCGCAGGACTGTTTTCTTAATCCTGCTCCACCCGCTCCTGCTGGACTTCTGACCATTGTTGGGCCTCACCCCACATATCTCAAATGAGAGGCCTGCAAGGAAAATCAAAAGCCTAACTACCAGGGCCCTCTCAACCTGGGAGAATTTTTAGAACAAAGGAACTGAGCCAATGCCCAAAGTTCTGGGACACTGTAGTTCGAGTGACTGTCCAACCCCAAACTTTCACCCATTCCCTGTTGGATTCAATTTGCTTGACCTAGGCTACAGTTCCTTACTCGCAGGACGAGACAGAGACTTTTTTTCTTTTTCCTTTTTTTGTTAGAATATTCTTTATTACTTTTTGGATCCATAGAGGAACACTGTACAACCCAGTCGTTCCTCACTGCCAGCAGAAAGAAGAAATTATCTTCAGAAGGAGACAGAGCCATTGAGGGCCGGTCCTTCAATTTGATCGATCCCGCTGTTTTGCTCTCACTAACGGGAGAACAGCCTGCCATCACTTGCTGCCAGTACGCTGCAGCTGACCCTGCGGTCGCATCCAAAACAAGTTGTAGTTTCAAGTCAGACGAGACACATGCTAGTTGCAACGAGCGACCCAAGGAAGAGGCTTTTGTTTGGGCAGAGACAGATAGTGTGACGATCTGCATTTGTATTATTTATTTGTGTGGCAGGGTTGGGCCTCCATATGTGTTCTCCTTGTGTTTCTCTCCCCCTGTCTGTTTCCCTCTGTGTGGGCGTGTTCTTCCCTCTGCAGGCTACACCAGGTGCCAGTCATTTCCACTAATCATCTCCTCCATAAAACCTCCAGAGTTTCAACTGCAGATCGTCAGATCGTACTTTCAGCTACCCGTGGTAACACTTAGCTAGATCCTGACTCCCTCGTGTCGTTTAGTGATTCGTCTTTCAGCTTGTGAAGCTTGTCGTTCACTTCAACCTCTCGTGGTGTTTTTCCAGACAGCCTGCCTGCTTGCGGTCCTGTCTACCTGCCTGCCTGCCTGTTTGCAGCCTGCCTTTCGTCTGCCTGGTCGCAGCTCGTTCATCTACCAGCCTACCTGCCTGCCTGCCTGCAGCTATTCACCTGCCTACCTGCCTGTCTGCCTGCAGGTATTCAGCCTGTCTGCTGGTCATTACTCGCCCGGTCATCTGCGGCGTCCGGCTTCCGGGTTCGCTGAGCCTCCGCCTCGCCAATTCCACCTGCCGAGAGAGGAACACCAGAGGATTCGCCTTCGCCAGTTCCAACGACCACCGGTAACAACAGAGGCGCCTATGACCAGCAGCCGCTCACCTGTCCACTACAAACTGTTGTGAGCTTAAAATAAACGTCATTACCAACTGTCTCCTGTGAATCGTGTCTTGCATTTGGGTTCGGTCTTGGTCCGTGTCACAACAGATATATAGCGTGTTTGCTTGCATTTGTGGTGAAGGACCACAGACTCCAACTTAATGTTTAACATACTGTATGCTAATTGTATGTGTTATTACGCTCTCTAGGAGCTCATTTGCGCTGATCCGCTCAGAAGATAACCTGTGTATTCTTGCCACCGTGTGTGACCACAGTACGTCATATTCCTGCCCAATCAGTGGACGATAAACAAACCTCGGTTCGGTTGCCGGCCACTGGTCTCACAGCTGTTGTGTTATTCTTTGTTGTCTGCTAAACGCTCGCTTATCTTCTTTCGTTTTACTATCTTACACACCCACACACACACATCCATGGAATCTGGTATGACTGATATTTGCCAGTGTTAAATGTACAATATGTGAGAAATCTAAAGCAACTGGCTGTAAAATCATCCTAATATGTCACAGAGACTCAGGAATAATGTTCATATAACATACTGAACTCACCAGTACAGCCAAAATATTCGCATTAAAAAAAATCTTTTGCGGCTTCCTCGGTAGATATTAGGTGCTTGGGGATATTCACAGCTTCTCTGTGGTGCCAGTGGTAATTAGACATAGAGGAAAAAGCATAGCGTTAAGACTCCTGCTTGGTGCATCCCTAATTTTGAGCACACATTTGCCTGGGTTTAATAGGTTAGTGGGGCATTGTGTGGGGGTGCATTCACGACCATTAGGAACATGGGATATGTGTACTGTCCTCAGTGGTGACATGAGGTTGTCCGACGCTGCAGACGGGGGGCCTCCTGCAAAGGCCCTGCCGGTTCCTCCATGGAAGATATTAGGGACAGATCGTATAGAGTGACTCAGACAGGAAAGGAAATTACCCAGTTGCTGGTACCAAAAAGCCACCAGGAAAATATTTTTCAGGTGGCTCATTATGACCCAATGGCTGGGCACATGGGGGTGACAAAACACTAGACCGGATAGCGGCCCAATTCTATTGGCCCGGCATTCAGGGAAATTTACACCGCTGGTGTGCCTCTGTCTGGGATAGGTGGCTAGATCCTGTGTTGTTTGCAGTGTGGGAGGTACCCCAGGCCTCCACAGGATTTTCTCTCTTTGAACTGCTGTTTGGCAGGACACTGCGGGGGGCTCTGGACTAGAGGCTGACATTTGTTCGGGAATCCCACGGGTCTCCCTCGCCGCGACTGAACAGGAACAAACTCCACAGCAGCTGCCGACGAGACTGAGCTAATGCTAAGGGTAGCAGGCCTGCTATCAGGCCCGGGGCTAACACTATCTGCAGTGCCCGTGTTTCTAGCTCAAAGAAGCTGCTCTAGCTCACAGACACGTCTCTCTAATAGAGACACCCTATCAGTAACTGCAGAACAGTCAGCACAGGCCATCGTAACACTTGTTTATCGAGGCTGTGTTGACTGCGGTTAAAGGAAAAGAAGCAATGAGCTAAGCTAATTTGAGGAAGCTAACCGGGCAGCAACAGACTACCCAGTAACAGAAGCTCAATCCAACAAAATACGTACAGGTTATAAAGTCTAGTGTTAGCAACGGTACAAAACTTGTGTGACTATGAAGACTAAGAAATCGAAGAAGAATAAACAGCTAAGATAGATGGAGAAGCAGAGAGACACAGTAAACACAGCTTTCGATCTCACGGAAGTCCCGATGTGCATCACAGGAAGCGTCGTCGTCTCGCAGGAAGCGCCCGTGCAGCTATCGTTTGTACAACATTACAACATTTGTACATTACACTGGTATCAACACACATGTGTATCATTAGTCCCTGTTAGCAGCACATTACAGCCCCACATGTTGCATAGGTAGTATAGGCAAATTCTAGAGGTTTCATCCATCCATAGGGCTGAGTATAGTTTATATGTGGATATGGATGTACTGTGTGTGTTTGTGTGTGTGTGTGTTTGATGTAGTATTTCACACACAGTATTCTCTATGTTCACATGAGAGATTTAACGTAGAGCTACAAATAGCAACATCGGCTGCTTAATTCCCCTATGGCAGCTCTGCACAAATGCACACACACCCTGTGAATTGGGGGCAAAGAAGAAGCAATTCCACTTGTAAGAGATTCCCTTCTATCACTATGTATAGCTTCATGCTGCTCGTGCTGTATATGTATGAATGTATGAGGCTGGAGGCAGTGGGAGACTCAGCTATTAATGTTTCATGAATGTAAAGTAAAGCTGCAGTTAAGGGAGATTTATTTATAACACACTTTAAACACTGCTTTCCCAAGGAGCGGATCACAGACAATAAATAAGGATCAAAACGAGACACAATAAAACAGCATATATACTGTACACGGTAGAGCAGCACAGCTCGGTTCATATTTCAGAGTGAAATGCAGTAATAATCAAGTTTTGGTTGGATATACGGTTATATTGACAATCTTTACAATGGAACTCAACTCTGGACTAAAGAGTGGCTCGCGTTATACACTAGTCTGTGTTCAGTAACTGTTATTAAGTGGCCACCAGTGCAGTGGGTACTGCCTCAGCACCTTCACCATTACCCCTGTTATGAAATGCAGGACACAGAAAGCAGTTTGGTGATAGAGGAGTTTGTTACTTAATCCCAAGTAGAAGATGAGAAAAATTATGGCGGGGAAATGAGTTCCAGAAGCAGGAGAAGCAGCCAGTGAAGCAGGATGATGGCCTATACAAGCGAGGCTTGAGCGTGGAAGATACAGGGAGAATAGTGACTGGCAAAGATAGCTTGATGGGTAGGAGGTTGAAGGTAAGTTGGCAGGTGGGTTAATGATCCTGAAGCACAGAGAAAACAAACACGAGTGAAACACTTGGAGAAATACCAGCAACAACATTTGGCCTTGATGTATGACCACAGTAAAGGTATAACAACTACCTGGTGAGAACTGGTTGGACAGAGGTACATTTGCTGCAGGCTGATGGACTGATGAGAGGTTGGTGTGCAAAGCTGGAGTGATGAGCTGATTGCAATAAACAGGTCTTTGAAGGAGGCCATGCCTACACACATACAGACAAGACATGACCAAGACGGGGACATCTGGGACACTGGGAACAAGGGGAAACATGAGCAAAACTACAGGAGACACAATCTGGCTGTAACAACCCTGCTAGTTTCCTCCAAGTGTGTTGCATCAATGGCTGAAAATGAGTCCTTTTTATTAGATGTCATGTAGATCCAAATACGCACACTACACATGTTGCTATCCTTCTGGTACCGAGAAGAGGAAAAGAACAAGGAGAGAATTAATTGTGGAAACAGCAGTCAGGTAAATGTGTGCTAACTTGCAGTGTCAGTGAATCCCTCTGCAGTCTGTCTGTCTGCTAACGTTAGCTGGGCTGTCCAGTGCACCTGCTCTCTGTTTTCTGTGACTTTGTGCCTCACAGAAGAGAGAGTGAAATACAACTAATTATTAGTTTTAATAAACGCCAACAGGCAGTGGTGTTCATTAACTGCAGCTGGAAAAAGATAACCGCACCACAAAAAACATGCACGAAATGAAACAACGGATGTAACTAAGGCTCTATGAATTCTGGATGACTACCAGAGACGGTCCTGGATAAGCATCGCGCGCATGCGCAGATCGAGACATAATACCAACAAAGTCATGTGACCTGGGTGACGCAAGCAACCTGATAAAGGGGGCAGGCACCCAGTGATCATCTCCTACAGAATCTTCTCGTCAAGATTCCGAGTGACAAGAAACTCTGGCGGTCATCCAGAATTTATAGAACCTTAGTTACATCCGTAACTCTCGTTCTATTTCATTCTTCCTGATATGAAATACCTGGATGACCTGTACCAACAAAGCCATGAAGAATCCACACTCACCGAGACTCAGTTGCAGACCGAAGGAACAGACAAGACAGCTGTCGCCACAGGATGGGGAACGGCCCCATTAACTCTGTAGAAGAGGGCAAAGGTACAGGAAGAAGCCCTCGCAGCTGCCACGCAGATGTCATTCAGTGGAATGCCCTTCAAAGCAGCCCACGACGTGGAGACGCTCCTGGTCAAATGACATTTCACTGTAGGGATCTGAAGGCCCCTGAGCCTGTACGCATGAGATATGGTATCAACAACCCAATGCGAGAGCCTCTGCTTAGACAAGGCATAGCCCTTCCTATGCCCTCCATGACAGACAAACAGAGCATCAGACTTACGAAAACTAGCATAAACCTCTATGTATTATTCCAGAGCACGAACAGGACAAAGAAAGGCGGCATTAGGAGGTAGTCCCTCCACCCCCGACTCTGGGGAAAAAGCTGACAAACTGATTCTTTGGTTAACATGAAAAGCAGAAAGCCTATTAGGGAGGAAAGAGGGGTTGGGCCACATATTAACCCCCGATCCATCAGAATTCCACCGCAAGCAGTCACTGTTGAAGCTTGAAGCTCACCAACCCGCTTTGCAGTCAGCTAGAAGGAAGGCAGTCTTGCAAGACAGCCACCTGAGATCAGAGCATTCCAGGGGCTCAAATGGAGGAGAACACAAGGCTTCCAAGACAGCACGCAAATCCCATGAAGGCACCCGAACAGCATGTGGAGGGCACAAACGGATGGCACCTTTAAGAAACCTGCCCAGCAGAGCATGTGACCCCACCAATCGACTATCCACGAACACAAGTCGAGCAGAGATGGCAGCAACATACACCTTTATAGTAGAGACAGAGAGCCCTTTATCCAGCAAAGTCTGCAGGCATTTGAGCAGTACAGGTACAGAGCAATGCTCTGGGTCTACATTCTGTCACACCAACCAGAGAAGAGTTTCCACCTGTTGGCGTACAGCAGCCGAGACGAGGATGCACGAGCACTGATTATGGCCTGGACAACAGCCTGATCACAAAAATTCAGTAACGAGTCCGGCCCTTAAGGGGCCAGACATGCAACTGGAGGCGCTCTGGGTGAGGATGCCAAATGCTCCCCTTCAACTGTGACAGGAGATCCTGCCTCAGTGGGAGAGGTCAAGGCACTCCGTTGAGAAGCCGCTGGATAAGAGAAAACCATACCCTCCCGGGCCAGCAGGGAGCCACCGGCAACACAGTGTGATTGCATCTGTCTATCCTGTGAAGTGTCAGCATGAGTAGTGGGATTGGAGGAAAGGCATACAGGAGTCGGTCCGGCCTTGGTGGTTCACATGGTAAACTGTTGAAGTGTTGTCTAAACGAACAAGGACATGCCTCCCTTCCAAAAAGGGAAGGAAGTGCCTGAGGGCTAAGTGTACCGCCAACATGTTTATGTGCTGGAGCCTCTGCTGAAGACTCCAGATTCCCCTGACTGTCCTGTGGTTCCAAACAGCGCCCCAGCCCAAGAGGGAGGCGTCTGTTACCACCACCTCCCGATGGGAAGGAAGTGAGCCCAAGGGAACACCACTGGAGAGATAAGCCCTGTTTCTCCAGGGTTTGAGAGACCGGAGGCACCTGCCTGAGACCATCACCATCCTGCCTTGGTGTCTCTTGGGGTCGAGGTCCAAACCATTGAGCCACAGGGGACGACCGTCGACACAGCTGTTAATTTTCCCAGTAGCCGGAGAAATAGACCATATGTCAACCATGTACCTTTCTGAACACATGAGACAAGGTTTAGGATGTCATCCACCCTCTGTGGGGAGGGAGAGGCCCTCATCATGACTGAGTCGAGGATGACCCCGATGAACACGACTCGCTGACTGGGAACTAAACAACTCTTTCACAGTAAGACCCAACTGGGTCACATGGTTCAAAAGAGACATTGTGTCGCCGATGGCCTGCTCGCGGGTTGCGGAGCATATGAGCCAGTCGTCCAAGTAAGGGAGAATACGAATGCCCTTGCTTTGCAGAGGCGAAAGTGCTGCTGCAACGCGTCTGGTACAGATCCGAGGGGCGAGTGAGAGCCCGAAGGGGAGCACGTGGAACTGGTATGCCTGTCCGTTGAAGACAAAACGAAGGAACTGCCTGTGGTGGGGTGCTACTGGCACATGAAAATAAGCATCCTTCAGATCGACGCTTGTAAACCAGTCTCCCTCTGAGACCACCTGAAGAACATCTGCTGTGCGAAGCATATGAAAATGAAGAACCTTCACGAACTGGTTCAACTGTCTGAGATCGAGGATGGGGCGAAAGCTGCCGTCCTTCTTCGGAACAAGAAAATAAGTTGAATAGAAACCTCTCATTTGGTCCGAACTTTTTACACACTTGATGGCGCCTTTCTCCAGAAGCACTGAAATCTCCCGCTTTAGAGCCAGAGACCTTAGGGGGTCCCTGACAACAGTCATTCTGACCCCGTTGAACTTGGGGGGTCGACGCCTGAACTGAATACTGTATCCCTTGGAAAGAGTTAA